>VDFB02115012.1:0-27162 GCA_007258455.2 Sequoia sempervirens
GAGATCAACATTGCAATTTATCGACCAAGTGACCCTCTATCCAGAACCATTAGACTACGAGGGTCGACGTGATAGGCTAATCCCTTGATTCTCTAATGACTAATTAGAAGGGGACATTACAGTCCGCCCTCCCTAAAATTGCTTGTCCCCAAGCAATCGTAACTCCGGATGCTGTAGAATGTCCTCGCTCTCCCATGTAGCATCTTCTATCAACAAATCCTTCCATTTGATCGGGTATTCCCTAATGGCTAAATACGCAGTACGTCTCTCTCTAACATCCAAGATGGCTTCGGGAACCAAAATCAATTTCCCCTCATCATCTAGGGGTGGTAGAGCTGTCGAAGGAACAACACAATGTCCTAATGCCTTCTTGAGGCGCGATACATGGAATACATTGTGCACCTTGCTTTCTGCTGGTAGATCCAACTCATAGGCCACTTCACCTATCCGCCTGATGATTCTAAAGGGTCCATAGTACTGGGGCTTCAGTTTCTCAGCACCACTCTTCCTGAGAGTGGACTGGTGATAGGGCTGCAGCATCACATACACCATGTCCCCAACTTCAAAAGAACGCTCCACTCTCCTTTGGTTCGCATATTGTTTTTGTTGATTTTGTGCCTTCTGAATGTTCTCACGGAGAGCTCTCATAATGTCCTGGTTCTCTTGTAAAAGATTCCCAGCATTGGGCACTCTGCTATCACTCAACAATAAATCCAAAAAGTTTGGCACCTCGTACCCATATAATGCCATAAATGGGGACATCTGAATTGACATGTGGTGAGTGGTATTATAGCAGTACTCACAAAGATGAATCCACTTCACCCAACCCTTTTGCTGCCCTACTATATGGTTTGAAGGTATCCTTCCACCCGTTTATTTACAATTTTAGATGCGACCATGCAATGCGGGTGGTATGAAGATGCTGAAGATAGCTCGATCCCACAAACCCTAAATAGTTCTGCCAAAAGTGACTCAAGAACCAACTATCACAATGTGATAATGCTCACGGGGTATTACATGCAACCTAAATACCTCACGGAAAAACAACTCTACAACCTGTGTAGCTAAATATGTAGCTACTATTGGAAAGAAGTGAGCATATTTAGTGAGGCGATCAACAACTACATAGATACAATCTCTACCCTGGGCTTTCGGCAAGCTCGTAATGAAATCCATCGACAAGCATTCCCACTTCTTGTCAAGAATTGGGAGTGGCTGAAGTAGCCCAGCCAGATAGTTATGTTCTCGTTTGTTCTGCTAACAAACCGAACACTCTCTGACATATTTAAGGACGTCTGACTTGAGTCATTTCCAAGTGAAACGCTCCCAAACCTGCCTGTAAGTTTTGAAATATCTGAGATGTTCAGCCATAGGTACATCATGAAAGGCCCTTAATATCGTGTTCTTCATCTCTGATCCTGGGGTCAAAAAGATCCTCCCCTTGTAAATGATAAGATCGTTTACAACTGAATATCGGCTATCCTACACTGAACCGTCAACAATGTCAGAAGCCCAAGAGTCTTTGGCATACTCAGCTGAAATCAAATGTCTCCAGTTTTCTGAAATCTCGACCATAGAGTTCAGATGGGGTCGATGAGATAAGGCATCAACAACAACGTTCTATGTCCCTTTGACATAAGTGAGGTCAAAGTCGTATGATTGTAGCTTACTAACCCACTTCTGCTGATGATCATTGAGATCTCACTACCCAAGGAAATGCCTCAAGCTGTTATAATCGGTCTTAACACAAAATTTGCGCCTACGAGGTACTGCCAAAATTTGGCCAACGCATGCATGATGGCCAACATTTCCTTGTCATAAATGTTGTAGCTCCTCTCTGGTCCTCTTAATTTTTGGCTCTCAAAAGCTATCAAATGCTTGTCCTGCATGAGGACTGCGCCAATCCCTTCACCCAAGGCATCACACTAAAGCTCGAAGGGTCTAGTGAAATCTAGTAATGCAAGAATAGGACAAGAAGTAATCAATTGCTTGAACTTCTCAAAACACTCCTGTGCCTCAGGAGTCCAAACAAATGCACCTTTCTTTGTTAGGTCCGTAAGTGGTGTTGCATGGCGCAAATATCCATTGACAAATCGGCGGTAAAAACCACACAAGCCCAAAAATCCTCGAAGCTAAGTAATATTCTCGAAAGCCGGCCACTCAACAATAGCTTTGACTTTGTCAGGATCCATATGCACACCCTCTGCGCTAATAATATGGCCCAAGTACAGCAACTTAGTCATACCCCGGTCACATTTTGATTCCTTGGCATACAAGGACTCGCTATCCAGAATACCCGGTACCATATCTAGATGTGCAATATGCTCATCCCAAGCCTTGTTGTATACCAAGATGTCATCAAAGAAGACAAGTCCGAACCTCCTCAGTTGTGACTAGAAGATCCTATTCATAGTGTACTAGAACGTAGCAGGTGCATTGGTCAACCCAAATGGCATCACCACAAACTCAAAGTGTCCACAATGGCAACAGAAGGCTGTTTTCTCAATGTCATGTTCCCTCACACAAATCTGATGATACCCCGACCTCAAGTCTATTTTTGAGAAGCAACGGGCACCATGTAGCTCATCTATCAGCTCATCAATCTGGGGAATAGGATACCTATTTTTGATTGTCCTTTTATTCAGCAATCTGTAATCAATGCACATCCGCAAGGTACCATCCTTTTTCTTCACTAACACCACAGATGAAGCGAATGGTGACTTACTAGGCCTGATATGTCCCACAATGAGCAGCTCCTTAATAGTTTTTTCTATTTCATCCTTAAGCCACTTAGGATGCCTGTAAGGTGTGGCAATCACGGGCTTAGCGCCCTCTTCCAACTCGATGATGTCCTCAATACCGCGGTCCGACGGTCTACCAGGTGGAATCTCACTGAGCACCTTAGCGTGTTTAATCCTCAACTCCTGTATGTCTGGATGATAAACGGGGGTTTGTTGCTCCTCTTGTAATGGCATCAACATACACTCAGCTGCCCACTCGATCATGTCATGTCGCATGAGTCTCTCCATTCTACTGAGAGATATCATTCTGAAATTGCTATCTCAGATGGCTTTTAGCACATGATTCCTTCCATCCACTTTAAATCTCATCTCCATATCACAAAGGTTAAGGGTAAACTCCCCAATGTCATGAAGCCATTTCATCCCTAGAACCATATCAGTATCTCCCATGTTCACCACATAGAAATCTACCTTAAAGTTGTAATTGTTTAGTCACATGGGAAGATTTGGAATCATTCTGGCACAGTTAAGAGCGTAGCCATCCACAACCTTCACTCTTATGCCATCAAATTCTTCTGCTTGAATTCCACGCCTTTCAACCAGCCTTGCATCAATGAAATTGTGCGTGGCACCTGTATCCAATAAGGTAATGTCTAATGATCTTTTTTCCAGCTAAGACCCCTCGCATTCTGAAAGAGCCCTCTCGCTGTATGCTAGTGAGATATGCTTCTTGAAGCTTAACTTCCTCCTCCATTTCAGCATCATTTTCAACCTCATTTTCAAACTTTTTCACCTCAAATTCCTCATGCTCAGAGTGCTGGTCCGATTTTTCAGATTTAGAATCCTCATAGTATGCCCACATTATACGGTTAGCCTTCCCCTTAGGTCTCAGGGGACAGTGGTGGTTTGCATCATAGGGTCCTTTACAATAGAAGCACAACTTCTTCTTGCGCAAGTCATCAATGGTTTCTTTGTCTAATAGGGCTGCTGATTTCCCTTTAAAATCTGATTTCTCATTCTTCTAAGAGAACGATTTTCCATCCTTGTATGAAGAGTATGCTTTCAATGAGAACTTGCTTTGGGGAGTTGCAAGTTCCATGCTTCTAGCCTTTCTCATAGCCTCCTATAGGGTCGGGGGATCAAACGCTTTGATCCAACCTCTCAATGGTTCTGTTAGTCCTTCAATGAATAACACAACTAATCTTCTCTTTGATATGTTGGGAACCATAACTGATAACCGCTAGAAATCACCTATGTATCCCTCCAAACTCCCAACTTGCTTGAGTTGAGCTAGGTCTGTGAAATACATTTCCGGATCTTTATTGTCGAAACGTTCAACCAACCGGTCCACAAACTCCTAGTAAGAGGTGATGCGGTTATGTTGCAACGTGACCATCCCATGATACCACCAATCATGAGCTACTCCCTCCAAGTGTGATGTGGCATACTTAATTGCATCTGTCTCTGCCATGGGTCAAAGGCTCAAAAAGGTGTCCAACTTATGAACCCAAGACTAAGCTATAACCATCCCACTGCCATCAAATGTAGGTAATGTGAGTTTGTTGGTGGCATGCATAAGGTCACTGTGTTGATCTTTGTTTTTTCCTCTTGGTCTCCGGTTTAGTCTTTCTCTGTAATGCTCTCTTCTTTGACTTAGAAACCTGTCAAAGCTTAAGCGTTCTCTCACCTGAGGTGTCAACAACTCCCACTCATCATTTGCGGCCATCATATCATCTGCAAACATTGGTTCACCAACTTCCTCGGCATTCACCTCTTCTCCTTCATTTCTCAAAAAGGTAGGTCGCGTTGGCCTATCTGCAGTATGTGAAGGTACTCTCTAAGCCCTAGGAGTCCCAACCACACTCCTATTGTCCTTCGGCTCACAATTTTGTCTTCCAAGAGGGTGTATCTACTGTAACATTGTTGTAAGTGCCAGCAAAGCATCTGCGACCTGCTACTATCATGTTGCCATGTTTCTCATAAGCTCTCTCGCTTCTCTTTCTTCATTGTTCTCCTCATTTCTTCTTTCGTTTCTCGGTGGACCTTCTTCTTCCCTGTCACCCATTTTGGTTACTGGTATGCCTTCAAACGGGTTATCCTCTGGCCAATTGTCAACTTGCTCTGCCCTTCTGCAAGTGTAGTACCTAGTATGACCTCTCATGTGAAACTTTGACCCTCCAAGATGGCAAGATCAAGGCTCTGATACCACTATAGTGTTCCACCACTCTACTGATTTGTTTCACTGAGTTTGTAGGACTGATTTTTTGTTTGTTCTTGTATTTTGTCTTTGTGGTTTTGAGTCTACTTGCTAATAATGCTAAATAAGAGCTAAAGAACATGTGCATGAAGTATAAACTTCAATTAAACTAATCTACTAAGATACATCGTATAAAATACTTAATATTCCAAGCCAAATATGAGTTCTTCATTATATTATAGATTACATAAAATAGATGACTTACATAGGATTCAAAACTAGATACATCTTATGCAATAATTTAACTTATAGCCATACAGCACTGTGAATAGCGATTTGCTACAGTAACAAACCCCAATAAATTGCTCACAACAGCTGAAATACCCACTTCTCCCCACAAAATCCATGATGGAAGGCTTTCTAGAACAAGGGCACCCCCTTTTGAAGTGATAGCAGCCCCTTTAAAGAGGCATTTTCTTTTCTTTTGGCTGAAAAACCCTCAAGATAATGGCGGCTGGCTGTAGCTTATCATAACAGTCCCAAAATGGAGACTATGGCAGCAAAACCCACTTAGAAATGAGCCCAAATAACCTGCAAACAGCTCCTTGTGTCTCCAATTGAAGCAACCAAAAACTGACCAGCGACCTTAAGGTGGTGTTTCACACCCTCAAGCTGCACATAAACAAAAAACAAGCCCCCTCTAGGCTCACCCACTGCAAGAAATCAGGGAACCCTAGCCTCCTTCTTCCTCCAAAGCCACACACCCAAGTCAATGAAGAGAAAATAACCAAATGCATGAGGGGGTAGAACTTCTCCCTTGCTTTTTATAATTTTTCATTGAAAAACACTATTCATAAAAAGTGAGCACCATTCACTTAAGTTATAACTTTGTTTTCACTTTATGGATGCATAGTAACTGAAAAATATAAAGTGACCCCTTCATTTTAAAGACACATGGTCCCTAGGCTGAAAATGATGAAATAAAAGGTAACATAAATTTAAGCACAAGTATCATGCCGAACGCAACAATTCACCCTGCCACCATACTCTGGAGATCAACATTGCAATTTAGCAACCAAGTGACCCTCTATCCAGAACCATTAGCCTACAAGGGTCGACGTGATAGGCTAATCCCTCGATTCTCTAATGACTAATTAGAAGGGGACATTACAGACTAGTTAGAGGAAATGATGACTCGAGTTGATGAGGTGTAAAATCTTAGTTAGGACGTCCTATTCCTCCAAAATAGCATTTATGACATAGGAGTTAACTTGATGCTTCTTCCCAAGTTAACTCACTGTCCCACAAATTGTGCATGTCTATTTTGGAGACACCTTTGTATATTGGAGTTATGTTTTAGTTTAGAATGAGTTAACTGAAGTAGACTTCTCAGTTAACTGTTAGGTTACCTAATTTTAGACATAGGAATAAATCTTGCTGATTGGCAAGAACTAAGTGTTAACTCAAGGAGATTTTAGGGTTCCCTACTCCTTTGAGCTTTTATAAATAAGAGCAGCCTTGCTCATTATTGTTTAACTTTTATTACTACACAAAATTGTTGCACTGTTGTGCCATCAATCTTGCAAATCAATATCTATTCACTCTTAGATGAGAGTTGTTTGGTTTGATTGCAATTGTGTATGATTTTGTACCTTTGTTGTCCCAAATCTTTGTAAATCGTTGAGCGAGTTTCAAGAAATAAATCAAAAGGCAATGTGCAATTTGATCCAAAGATTCAAGATCTATCAACATTTGTTTTTATAATCTATTGTTTCAATCTACACCTCGGTCAAGCGTTGACGCCTCCTTCGGAATTTGGAGATTAATGGTTATCGTTTGACGTTGTTTTATGAGTTGTATTTCAGCCTACACCTCGAACAGGTGTCGTCAACCTCCTCGGGAATCTTGATATCCAATTCATTGTTCTGTGTTGTTTCTAGTAATCTACATCTCAGCCTACACCTCAAACAGGTGTTGTCACCTCCTTGGGAATCCTGAGATTTAGCTTACCATATGAGTGTTTGCTTGCATAGGACTTTATTCCAGCGTAGATCTGAAAGTTCAAAGCCTTCAAATGCATTTTGAGAGACGGTCGGCCCAAGTGATCAAACCATTCCCCAAATATTGCTCCTACATCCTCTCACTTTGTTTTACTTGAGGAGGTAGGATAGTTTAGCCTAGTTGTAGTTAAGATCTACAAAAACTAGAGAAAACCTTAGCCACAACACATTGAGTTTTATCACCCTTGTGACCTGCTACTAAGTGAAAAGATAGGAAACATAGATCAGTTTACTTTTTATGCAATAACAGTAAAAGAGGGAGCATCCCCTCCTAATTTGAAGAGTAGTTAATTCTGTGCATAGCTATCCGTTGCCAATACGCACTCCAGATGTGCGAATTGTAACGCAAACAATTTTCACTTGAAACTTTGGATCAAATTGCACACTGGATAGGCGCCGACACCTCACGAATTTGGAGATTAATGGTTATCGTTTGATGCTATTTTATGATCTGTATTTCAGCCTACACCTCGGACAAGTGTTGTCACCTCCTTGGGAATCTTGTTATCCAGTTCATCGTTTTGTGTTGTTTCTAGTAATCTACATCTCAGCCTACACCTCGAACAGGTGTCGTCACCTCCTTGGGAATCCTGAGATTTAGCTTACCATATAAGCGTTTGCTTGCATAAGACCTTATTCCAATGTAGATCTGAAAGTTCAGAGCCTTTGGATGCATTCTGAGAGACAGTCCGCCCAGGTGATCCAACCATTCCCCAAATATTGCTCCTACACCCTCTTGCTCTGTTTTACTTGAGGAGGTAGGATAGTTTAGTCTAGTTGTAGTTAAGGCCTGCAGAAACTAGAGAACACCTTAGCCACAACGCATTGAGTTTTATCACCCTTGTGCCCCAACGCTGAGTAAAAAGATAGGAAACTTAGATCACTTTACTTTTTACGCAATAATAGCAAAAGAGGGAGCTTGCCCTCCTAATTTGAAGAGTAGTTAATTTTGTGCATAGTTGTTTGTTGCCAATACGCACTCCAGAGGTGTGAATTGTAACATCAACATATTGTTACCATACTACCTATCACATGTCCATAAGGATGTCTCCGTTTATGGCTTTGTATGGGTATGAGGCACCAAACTTCTTGGATTTGTTATTTGGCGATAGCAAAGTGCCTAAGGCAAGAGATTTATTGCAGGAGAGCCAAGATGTGATGAAATCCTTGAAGGAAAATTTGCAGTAGGCACAAAATCAATAGAAGCTTTATGCTGATCAGCACCATATGAAGCGCAGTTTTGAGGTTGAGGACATGGTGTATTTGAGGCTTCAACCTTATAGACAGTCTTCTCTCAAGAAGAGTGGTGCTGAGAAGCTAAAGCCCAGGTTTTACGGTCCTTTCAGGGTGTCCAGGAGAGTCGGGGAGTTCGCCTATGAGCTTTAGTTGCTAGCTAGCAACAAGGTTCACAATGTTTTTCATGTATCTAGGCTCAAGAAGGCGTTGGGGCATAATGTGATTCCTTCATCTGAGTTGCCACCCTTAGATGAAGAGGGTAAGTTAATTTTGATTCCAGAGGCCATCATTGGCACCAGGGAGCATAATCTTCGGAAGAGGGTCATCAAAGAACTTTTGATCAAATGGAGAAACTTGCCAATAAAGGATGTGACATGGGAAAATTAACAGATTTTACAGCATCCAGAGTTGAGATTGCTTGAGGACAAGCAATCTTGGGAAGGGCGGACTATAATGTCCCCTTCCTAGCCTGTTCATGAGATTGTCAAAGTTAGCCTATTTAATCGTTCCCGTAGGCTAACAGAGTGTGATTAGGGAACTTGGGTGATTGTTTATCCAGCATAGTGTGGTGGAGAGTTGCATTTCGGCCTTTTCTAGTGTATTTTTGGTGTTTTCTCCCATACTATTTTTAGTAAGTCAGTTTTGAGCGTGGGAGAGGGTAGTTGCTAGTCTTGCTATTTTTGGGCAGTGTCGATGGGTGCAGTTGGCATCAATATTTCAGTGTTTTCATGGTCCAATGCAATTAATAAAAATAACAAAAATGTTATTAAAGTTAAATTAAAATATTTAACTTATGTTATTTTATAAAGTGATTTTATTAAAAGGGGGCCATGGGGAAACATAAGTAAGAAATAAAATATAAATGTTATAACTTAAGTTGTGCACCTAGGGAGACATAAGGGGGAGTTATAATTTAAAATTAAAAAGCAATTTAATTCCCTATAAGAGGTCGTGGGTTTTAGAGAGGTTATAAAAGAGTATAAAAGAGCATTTGGAGCTCATTCTTTCTTTATGTTGGATGAAGATATTGAAATTGGATTTGGTTTTGGAGGAGAGCTTTCTTCTCAAGGTTTGTGAGGACGAAACCCCTTGCGAGCATCATTCTCTACACTGTTGAGAGATACAATTTGGAGAATAACTTGGTGGTTTCATTCAAAAATCACAGCTGGGCTTCATCGGAGATATTGCTTCATTTCATTCAATCACAAAGCAAGTTATTACAGAGATTATTTAGTGAAACGGAATGGAGGAGTTGTTCTGAGGATTGTTGGCTGCAATCAGTCTATATCCTGGCCCATACCATTGCTAGAGCTGGTCGTACCACCTTGAGGAGGGCATGTGAACTTGCCAGCTTGGACGCCCAAGGTTTGGGCTTGGTCAGTGTTAGATTTGAGGCACCTAGGTGTGGTTAACACTTTGCATTCACAAGGGGAGTGGAGACATCAATATCTGAGGGTTTTATGATTTTATCAGTCATTTTCCTTGCTTTCAGTTGCTGGTTTCTACCACAGCACATTATCAAAGTGACAAACATTTTTTGGGTATGTTGGATTTAGATATTAGATGATATTTTATGAACTGGGTTGTTGTCATATTTGAGAAAATCTCAATATTTTGGTTGTAATACAAATCTGGAATTTTCAGCCAGTTGTATTGTTGAATATAAGTGAAATTTCTGAGTTTCTCTTTGTTGCAAGTTTTATTATTTCTGCACTTAATTTCTGTTCAAAAGCAATTATAAACATTGTCAAAACACAAGCAAAATCATTCATCAAAACAAAAAAAAAACAAAAAAAAAACAGGGCTACATATTACAATCTACAACCCAGAGCCTATTCCTTATTTTGTCTAAATTCGTAATGAGAAAATGTTGCAAGGTTGAAGCCTTAGATAGACCCCATCATTCATTGTACTATGTAGTTACTTATTTTCATCCATAAACACCTTAGCCTGCTTAAATGTAAAAGAAAAACAAGCATATTTGGTGACCGGGCTTAATACCCAAAGTATTTCATCTTTCTCCTCTCATTTGGGCAGACCTGTGATGAAATCCTTAGAAAGCTATTTCCACATATGATTAGGAATTGTTAGGGATTGGAGCAATACAGGCCTGTTCAGAGTCTTAGCTTTCTTTCTATAGAAAGCTTCACACTCTCAACAAAATTTAAGACTACAGGTCTAGTCCTTTCCAATTGAATGTATTTTTGACTCATAAATAAGTCATATAAAATCTTAAGTGTGCATTCCAAATGATCAATATATATGCTTCTCTAAGAATTTGCTGTTTGTTTTTTGACAAAAGATACGAGTTTTGTCCTTATATCATAAGGTATCTAACTCCAGAGTAAAGCGCTCAGAAGTGTCTTGCCTTATTTACAAATCACATATCATCTGTCTAGAAGCAGGGTCATATTTCCCTTCATTCCTTGCTTCCTATGTCTATCAAGCAGCTAATATGTGATCGAAAGTGCAAAAGGGCCCATAAGATCACTAGCAACAGACAACTGATAACCAACTCTTTATTTTTTATTTAATCATACCTGGAAAGCATAATAAATGAAATCCATTTCTGAGTGCATTTCAAAGGTTCTACTCTTGACCACAACTCATACATTTGTGCATCGAATCCACTCTTTTAGACGCTTTAGCGAGAAAACTTCAAAGTTCCCTTTTGAAAAACAAACACAGAAAGAAAAGGCTCGGATGGAAACCCTTACTACTAGAATTTGCTCCTCACAAGTTATGAAATGAAACAAGCATAGAAAATAGAGAACCATTCATATTAAAGAGAAAAGCAAATGAAAAAATTTAAAAGAAATATTTATAAAGAACAAATATCTAAATTGAAAATCCATTAAGAAATGTTGTACCCAAACCAAATTTTTTGCTTCATCAAGGCATTTTGCTTCAAAGAGTCTAAACCTTGCTAAAATGATGTCAAATATAGTTTTTGGGCAATATCAAGCATGGAGTTTTGTCAATGTTGTGTCAATCAAAGGCAGTATCTATTGATCAGAACTTGAATCGGGGACTCAAAACAAGGCATTTCACGATGGAGGAGCATTTCACGATGTGATTATACCTTTGCATGGTCATTTCAGTGACCAAGACGAAGATTTTAGTGGTCAAAATTATGAGGATTTCTCAGGCAAAAGCAAAACTACGCCCCTGTAGCTCAGGGGTGCCCTTCTCTTTGAAGGCCCAGATTTTGTGGCATGTGCTCATAAAAACACAGTCAATCTCTTCAGAATTAGTCCAATTATCCGTCAAGCTATCCTGCGAGGTTATTCGAGGTCTGTAACTCTGGTAACTGACATTAGAAGCTGAGGTTCAGGAGATTGAAGATTGCAAAAGCTTGTCAGTTTTCAACTTTTGCGCCCCTGTAGCTCAGGGGCGCCCTTCTTAAAGAGGGGCTAGTTTCTAGTATTCCTGCCTGCTGAAGCATTTAATCTCTTCACGACTAGTCTAGTTATCCGACGAGCTATCGAATGTAGACATCCGAGACCCAAAGCTCCGGCAATCAGGAATAAAGATGAGGTTATGAGGAGGCTTCACATCCTTGAAAAGTTCTCAAATATGGTAAAATTATTGCATGGCCGGGGTGCCCTCCAAGAAAGCCCGGAGATAGATTGTGGAATAAAGTGCTACGACATCTATACTACTCTATTCAGGCACGATGCCCCGGTCAACTTTGTCAATCCAGATATTCCCTAAGAGATCATGCGGCGAGATTCTACCGGGCATTAAAATCAGCAAGTGAAGAAACATAGAACGCCTGCTTTGTAGCCTCGCGGCAGGCCAAAGGCCTATTCTTTAGGCACAATGGGATGGGGTTATTAGCTTCCGAGAATTCTTCCACGCGGGACTTGTCGCGTGAGTACTCCAGCTATCCAAGCGAAACCCGGTAGGTCGACCTCCGGAGGTTGGCAGCTTCGTCGCGTCGCGAGAGGTCTTTGCAGCTCACTGAAAAAAAGCGGCTTGAAAAATGGCTAAGTCACAAATTAAATTCATATTTCATCTTGGAAAGGTGCCCTTCTCTTTGAGGTCTTAGAAGCAATTTTCTTGCTTCGTCACCTCCAGAGACATCTCTTGTAGGACCTTCTAGCTACACGTTGAGACAAACGGTGCACAAATCAAGTTACCCCAGCTCCCAATATCAGGGGTCAAAAAAGGGCATCTGATTGAGAGTTGTACTTTTATTAAAATGGTGTTTGAGCCTTTTCAGGCTATGGGCACTGCTTTAAGGGTCTTGATACATTTCCGGTGCTTTCGTATATTTGGATGCGGAATTACCTCTAGTCGCGTGAGTGAGCCTATCATCGATCCAGCGAAGGGTTCATGGATTCATGCGTCGGCGACCATTTGAAGCATCAAATGGCAGTATGGAGAAATGGTCAAGTCTAATGTTGTAAAATCAATTTAATCAAAGGCACCTAATTTTTTGAGGTGTTAAAAGTTGATTTTAGCAGTGATGACTCCTAGCAGACATTTCTTTCTTGCTTTACCCGAGGCCGCCAATGAATATCCACAACAGGTCACCGACATCATCTAGTCACGGGAAATGTTATTGAATATGAATTAGGTTGCTTAACTTTGTGATCAACTACAAAGTAGGAAGTTAATAAAAAGCGTAATATCTTGAGCAAATGGGCCTTTATAGGGCAAATGAGGACTTTCAAATTAGTGAAGTTTGTCAGATGAGTCCAAGAGCTTCACATGGTTTGTCAACTAATTAGAATAATATTTAATATTTATTTTGCATATTTAAGCATTAAATGGCAATTTTCTCAAATTGGCGCCTCTTTGTGTTGGATTTTCAAAATTGCATGATGAGTATTTTTATTATTATTTTATTCCGGACTTCAAGTCAGTCTCAGTTCGAACTAGAGGGGTCCAATCAGAAGCATTCTATTTCAGTCAAGGGTTTTAAATCTTGCAGTTAGCATTATGGTGCGAATTTACTCTATTTAAACATGGTGCCAGTCATTAATTCACTCATCCAGCTCAAAGAAATTTGTATTTCTTCAAGGAAAAGGCGATTTTCTTCATAGGTTGGGCGATTTTATTAGTTTTCAGTGGCGATTTCATCAAACAATCCCTTTTGCTCGAATTTTCAAGAATTTTTAAGTCTAAAGCGTTAGTTCTCGAGTTTCTAATTTTCTCAACTAAAAATTCCTTACATGATCGAGTAGAAGTTAGATTTTTGCATTTTTGACGTTCTAGGTTGTCTTAGAATCTTTTTCTAGACAAAACCCAATCTCAAATTTTTTGCCGAAAATAATCCTTCGATAGGCTATTTTTAGCTTTTCGAAATCTTGTCGAACATGGTAAATTCGCGGTCAGCGAGTGAGTTTTCAAATGCAATACACTGGCTCACCGAATACGGGGACCAAATCAGTCCTAACTCCGACTTCGCCGGGACGAATTGAGACAAATCTTCACAAAGGTCTTTTGCGAGGCGTCTTAGGTGATCCAAGATTAGAATTTGATTATTCCAAAACATTGTGATTCGGGTTGCGAGGCGGCTTACATACTATACGCTCATTTGTGTTGAGTTTGGCGATGTCTTGTATTAAGCATTACAACTCTGCTACTCGTGAGAGAGTGTCGATAGATGGACGAGTCATTTGCAATCTCAAGCCTCTGGACGTTGAAAGAAGTTTTGGTATCCCTCAGCACTCGAACAATCTAGTTATTTCCATGGAGCAGTGTGAGCATGCATTCAACGCTGATGTAGACAAGTGCCAAAGCAAAATGTCAAAACAATGGTTGAAGCGAAGAACAAATTGCCAAACAATGTGGGTCGTGGTGAGTACAAGGATGAATACGCAATTCTAATCACACTCTTGAATCGTGTCTCAGGGCATTCACATGCAAATGTTTTCCAGCCCTGGATGTATTACATCATTGGTCGCATCATATCTAGGCAAGAGCATTATGATTGGGCATCCTTCATCAGCGATGTTATCCACAAGCAAATCATCAGTTTCCTAGTTACCCACGAGTTTCACATGTTCTTTCATGTACTTGATTGCTTATCGGTCAATTCGAGGTTAAGTTGGCATTCGGTGTTGAAGTCTATCACTATTGCGATCAACGAGTTCACTAAAGGTGGCGATACTTCAAAGCGATGTTCACGAGGCTTTCCTGACTTATACAGTGAGAAATTTGGACCGGGAGTTGCACATTCGTATCTCGACAGTTGCTAGAGCAGCGATGGATGGTTGGGCAAACTGGTTCATTCAATTCCCAACATACACCTATATCCGAGTATAGGGATTTACAAGAAATCCATCCATACTTCCACGCCATCCTTCAGATTGAACAGTCTTTATGGAGTTCTTGAGGCAGTTACATGATGTTCATCATCATTTGCGCCGCAAGCATAAACCAGCTGCCAATTTTCCCTTTTTTGGAATATATTGGTGCAAAACGACAGTTGATGCTAAAGCTGCAGGATAAGAGCTAGAGGTATCATCTCAAGTATCTTGTTGACATACATGCCTATGATCCTTTGGGTCATTACACAGCACGCCTCGGTGGTTGTGCATATCATAAGCCTTCTATGGAAAACTGGCCAGAATGCGTGGGCTGACGACCGAGTCATGACGTGAATTCTGACCGCTTCTCTCTCCACGATTTATGTGTTATTCTTGAGAAAATGTGGAGAGTTTATCAATGGCGAGGGGATAAGTCCGCCTCGATTTTTTAGAAGCGGTTGACGTCGTATTTGCCAACGGTTGATTGAGTGCGCCAAAGGAGATGCAGCGGCGGTAAAGGAGAGGTCAAATTATTAGAATTGGCCGAGCGGTATACTTTACCTCAGCGGCAAAAAGAGGCCGAGGAGTAAACGTGCCTAGAGCAGAGCCGCCAGTGGTGGATCCTTCACTACCTTCCTCATCAAAACCCAAACAGAAGAAGAGTAACCCTCCCAAGAAAAGTCAAGCGCCAAACAATTCAAAAGGAAAGGCGCTTGCCATTTATACACATACGGATCTTGTCACAAAGCCAGTTCAGAGTCTGCCAGTGCTTGGGGTTCAGCCTCAAGTTCCTATACCAATTCCAGAGCAGTCACCAGTCCCGATTCATATCGAATTGGATTTAGACTCCCCATTTCGCAGCAGCTCCTCTACATATTCACTCTCGTCAGAGCCTCCTATTGCTAGTACAGATCCTTCCAGTAGCATTAGCCGAGACCAGTCTTGGATTGAAACTCAATTGGGAAGAAAGAGGAGGCAGCCATCCTATGTCCTTAATCATTCAGACTTTGATCAGGTTTACCTAGGATGTGCCAGACAAGAGGATCAAGAACATGGTCCACATGGAGAGGAATACTGATATGGAGGTCATCATTGTGACTGCTATACCTCCAGAGGGGAAGAGTTTGGAAGAGTTGGAATCTCAGGACTTCGAAGTTATCACAGTCAACCTTGGTCGTAGCACTCGCCAAGCTCAAGTTGATCTCCTAGAGGTTGCTACAGACAGCGCCAAGGATAGAATGCTAAAGGACGGAGAAAACAAAGCATCCCTCAAGGCTGAAATCAGACAGCTTCGTCAGTACATTTCTAGCCTTGTACACAGACAGGTCAAATGTTACCACCACACTCCCATCGATGTTTGAGCCTCCAGCAGAACAGGGCCAGCTTAATCACCTAGTTACATGCGGAAAACATTTGGAGGAATGGGAGGAGTTTGTTGCTAGAGGTCGTTCTATGCTTACAGAGCTATATCAGTTGCAGTACAATGCACGAGAGCTCCATCTACGTCTCCAAGATGAGGAACAAGACATGGCAATTAGTAGACCCCGAGACTAGATTATGATTGCTCACCTGAGTGTGGCATATGAATCAGTCACAGATGCAGAGAATAAAGAGGCTATCTACTCTTGGAAAACACAATTGGTTTTCAAGGAAAAGATAGAAGAAACTATGGCATCAGAATTGGCTGAGAGTAGAGAGCACGTTACTAGTGCACTCCGATTTGTGAGAACCTTAGTATCTCACTTATCGTACCGGTATCAAATTGAGGGTGGTGCATATGTTGAGCTTACTAATGTTCAATCAGAGCTCCAAGCACTCATTCATACTATTTTCAATGGGGAGACCATTGGTTGTAGGATTAATCAACTTACAGTCATGTCGGCATTGTTGGACAAAGCAACCAGGAGCAGAGGTGAACTTCAGTCCCAGATCACAGCTGGTGAGGACATGCTACACAGACACAACATACTTCGGCAGAGTATCAAAGCTCCAGATAGTGATGCAGTTAACAATCTTGTTGAGGGATTGGTTGCTTGAGATCACGACCAGTAGACTTCAGTTCCCACCTCTCAGGATAGACATTACACACAGTAGTTGCACTTGGTGTTATCTTTTCAAGTTAACTCGCTATCTCATCTCATGCATATCTATTCTAGGATTAACTTTATTCACTTGGAGTTGTATTTAGGGTTTACGTTAACTGATGGTAGTGTTTCAGTTAACTTGCTTTCAATAAGGATGTGCATGCTTGCACATTGTCCATTTTTGGATTAATTGTATCGGTTAACTGATGGTAGCTTTCCAGATAACTATATAGTTTGCTTTATTAGGGTTTAGCAATAAATCTTGCGTGCATTGCAAGACTGTAGTTGACTCAAGGTGATTTTAGGGTTCCCTACACCTTTTGATGTTTATAAATAAGAGTTTTTTCTCATTTGTACATAACTTTTGCACGAGATAGAAATATATGTTGTGCCTACCTTGCCTTCAATATTGCTCATTCTGTATTTGTTCATGAGTGATTATTGTTATGATGAATTGTTATGCCACTTGGGTTTCATGCAATTATGATGGTGAATTCTTGACTTAGTTAGATATAGTATTTGGATTTGATGTGCCAGATTGTCTGCGTGTCTCGCCTATGCAATTTATTGTCCTAGTTGGCTATCTTTCATGTTCTGTGTTCAATAAACTTTTTTAGATTGAGTTGATAGATGTGCCACCTTGCCTTCAAGTTGAGAATTTGTACTTGTTTATCATGTGATGTGTGTGAATAATAAGCCTATTCAGACAAGCAGATAGTCATGCCACCTTGCCTTCACGTTGCGAGTCTGTACTCGATTTATCGTCAGATAATCATTCCCTCTCCGTTTCCTCATGCTTTGAATTCTTGAGGAGATTGGATAGTTAAGTTACTTAGTTTTGTGTGTTGTAGTTAAGTCTTGCAAAACCAGAAAATGCTTAGCTGCAATGTATAGAGTTTTCTTGAAAGCCTTATTGCCTCTTGGGACTTCTAAGTTGTCGTTATAACTTGCACTCCAAAGGTGTTAGTTGTTACGCCAACAAGAAACACTAAGGAACACTCAAAAGCATCCACCACTAGGAAGCTGTAGCAGAAATACAAAGAAACATTTAGTTTTTCTTCATTCACCAATCATGATTCTTCATATCAAATCATAATATTTGTGAGATTAACTCATCTATTAATAGGTTTTCACAGAAATCGACAACTCAGCATCTACAATCTTGAGATAAGTGACAGGTTGCTAAGATGTAAAGGCTGCTTAATATTGTTAATATAAAAGCATATTCTTTGAAATCTCATCAAAAGATAGAAGTGGGCTTTTTTGTGCATATTTCCTTTACATTCTTCCACATGCTTCTGATCTTAGTTTAATCAGACTTAAGCTGAGCTTACCGCTAATGCTACTTTTACAAAATCACAATTTGTTCTAATTCATAATAATCACAAGACAGAAGGGGTTGAAAATTCCTACAAACATATCTATAAATGCATTATAAACAATTGAAATGGATACATCTCTCTTCAGTTGAATAGCAAACACTATTTATAATTTTGTATTAGACAATTGTGCTTAAATATTTCTAATTTATGCAGATAGCTAGTGGGATACCCCTGATGTCAAAGTGTGATCATATCCATAAGGATTTCCAATAGCAAAACAGCTCTGCCCTACTCGTAAACTTTGGGAGGTACCAATGATTGCTGGTTTGAGAGAGCTCTCTGGAACATCAACCTTAAACCAGATCCATAATTACATCAGAGTAATACTGACATATATCATTTAAAATAATACTGGGAGTTATAATCAAATTAAAGGAAATGAATACGGTGATATATATTTATACCTTCAAAACAGCTAAGTCATGTGCAGCATCAATGCCAATTAGTTGTCCTTCCTTCACAATTATTTTCCCATCTGCATCCAAAAGTGAAACCTGTCCATCCCACATAGAAAGAAAGTGAAATCCCCCATATGTCATTTTCTTTTTACCCCATGGAATAATTAAAGATGAGATTAAATGCTAGAATTTGAAAAGCTTGCATGGAGATTAAACTACCCAAAGCAGATAAACATTTTCCCAGTAGATAGAAAGACCAATCAAGAATATCACATGACCTATATGATTTATGGAAAGGAGCAAGATTTAACAGAAATTTTGTTCGAGGTGAATGAGGAATGTCTTTAGATTAACAAGATCAGAAAGCCTTGTTAGAGGCCCTGTAATGAATGGTAAGATTTCTTATGCAAAGCTGCTAGAAAAGAACTGGTAAGTGCATGTTTAGATGAGGGGAGACACCAGATGAGTGAATAAAACAAGATTCCATGTAGGAAAATTTATCTTTTCTCAGGAAAAAGCAGTTGAAGCTTATTGATACCATAGCACAATCTCCTAAAAAGTGTGGATATAGTTACATTCATTGAACTCTTGATTGGGTGATATAAAGGAAGGTGATATGATTGCATATATATGTGAACTCTCCAAAAAAAAACATTCAGGGAAATAAGCTCAACATGATGATCTCCAGGGAAGCAACGTAAGTCATTACAAAAGGTGATGTGCAGAAAGATATCAAGCATCTTGTCACTATGAGTATGAGTTCTCACAGCATGAATGAGGATAAGGTTGACCCTCAAGAGAATGAAAAGGTTGAAATTGAATCCAATTATGCACCTAATGAAAGTACAGAAGCAAAGAGGGGTGAAGCCATTATTTCCATTGGGAGTGCAAATGTTAGTTGCCCTACCAAAATACTGCAAAAAATATGCCAAGGGTCCCTTTGATCCTAAGTCCCCTCTAAAAGAGTTTGCAACAAAGTTACAAGTAAAGCCTAGGGCATCTGAGGACACTAGGCTGTGGAAGTGCCACTTTTGTAAGCATGAATTTCAAGGCAGCATTGTAATGTCCTCTTCTGGAGACTAGCTTGTTTCGCCGACCATTAGCCTATTCTTGGGTTCCCGTGGGCTAGTTGGGGTGTGTTAAGAGAGCTCTTCAGTTCTTGGAGTAGTGAAGTTCAGCATATTTCCAGTCAGTATTTGGTACTTCGGAGGTGTTTCCATAAGTCAGATGGTTGAAATTAAATAAATGCTTAAGTTATTATTTTATTATAAGTGTCACTTAAGTATTGTTGGCATTTAAATTAGCACCTCTAGAGTGCTAATTGTAAACGTTCAGCGATTTCAAATGTTTTGCAACACTTCTTCATTGTTTAAAGAGGAGAAGTCCCTCTCTAATGAAAGCAATGCGTACGGAAGGGAATGGTAAACTAAGGTTCCTATCTTTTTGTACTTCAGTGATAGGACACAAGGGTGCACAAACACAATGCGCCACAGCTAAGCTTTTTCTCTAGTTTCGGTAGATCTTAACTACGACTATTCTAGATTTTAATCTATCCAATATCCTCAAGGTAAACAAAGCATGAGGGTATAGGAGTGGGAATGGATTGGTTGGATCACTTGAATCCACCGGCTCCTTAGAATATGGCTGAGGCTCTGAACTCTCGGATATATGCTGGGATAAGGTTAGATACAAACAAACGCTCTTTACGATAAGCTGGATCTGAGACCTGCCAAAGAGGAGGAACCCCTATTCGAGGTATGGGCTAGGAAACGTCTTACAAGAAACGAAAAATTACAATGTCTAGGCCGACAAACTTGCTAAGGAGGAGGAACCCCTATCCAAAGTATAGTTTGAAGGACAATCCATTAGACAACAACAAACGATAACTATCAATGACAGATATCCAAGGAGGAGGAACCCCTATCCGAGGAGGGAAATGAAACAACAAGCTATTGAACACAAGACATAGAAAGAACTCAAATAGGTAGATCAAAATGCAAGCGCCTTTTGATATTCTTCTTCAAGCTTCATCAACGAATTACAAAGGTTGGGACAGCAAAGGCAATGTGCACAATTACAATCAACCAGCGAACTCTCATCCAAGAGTGAACAAATGCGGAGACAGGCGGGACGGGAAGACTTCGGCGGGTAGCTGGTGGCGGGATGCTGGCGGGACCGCAATCAATTAGCAAAATTTATTCCCTAAAAAGAGAACAAGCGATTAGCGGAAGACTACTGATTAGCGAAAATGCACA
This sequence comes from Sequoia sempervirens, assembly GCA_007258455.2. Lineage (NCBI taxonomy): Eukaryota > Viridiplantae > Streptophyta > Pinopsida > Cupressales > Cupressaceae > Sequoia > Sequoia sempervirens. The sequence goes on from VDFB02115012.1 coordinate 20,614, forward strand.
AAAAGTGAAGCTGAAACACTTGATTGGCCCGAAAAGAAAACTAAAGGTGAACTTTAATGTAAAGTATCCCTCCAAAATAGACATCCACATTTAGTGGAGATCTAAGATCCAAAAATTATGGAAGCCAATTAGACATCCTTAATCAATGGGGATGCGACAGTGATACATGATTTATAGGATATGGAGTTAGCAGGAAAGGGGGCATCAAAGTTGCTCAATTGCAATTAATGTCATCTTGGAGTTGACTTGGAAGAAAATCAAGTCAAGCTCCAAATTATCATAAATATCACTTGGAGGGGTGTAGGACGTCCTTTTTTGGTGCCTTTATAGCTCACCATTAATCAATAGTGTTTCTATCCATTCATTGACTTCATCAGCCTCTAGGGAGTTAATGCTCTGTAGAATGATGAAGTGGCGTTTGAGCATTACCTCACCTGTCGTGAGTTGATTTCCGAAGTCTATACACTGAGATGTTGCCTCTTCGAACTTGGCTGATAAAGTTGCCACCTTAGCTAGCTTGCAACCGTCTGGATTATCAAGAAAGGTACTGCGGATGACATCTTTGAACTGATTCTGTACAGTGACCATCTCGATGTATTCTCCTCCCTCATGTTGATATTCCATAAAAGGGAATGATATTACCAACATTCTTGCGAAGTTGATAATAGTGGAGACCACCCGTCTGTAGTCAATCAACTCTACTGAATGGGCGTCATAGGCTTTCACCTTGTACGCCAACTGTTCTTTCCAAGCAAAGAGATGTTGCTTGTTTTTCTCGGAGTAGACTGATTGATATGCCAATTGCAAGTCTGCAATTGTGCTCTCGTCTTCTAGCCTGTTCTCTGCAATTCTTTGTTCTGATTACTGGATCTCTACACGAAGTCCATGTGCTCTATCTTGTAACTGGTATAGATTTTCCAGTATACATCTACCCTTGAGAACAAACTCTTCCACTTGATCTCTCAAGTGTTTGCCGTATGTTATCAGTTGTTGATGATTTTGTTCTGCGGGGATATCTAGCAATCCTGCTAGTAAGGCTGAGAAGTTCGGGGTGCCATGCATCGAGCTGGAAATGTATGACCTCAGTTGCTGATTTTCAGCCTTTAAGGCTGCTTTTTCTTTTCCATCTTTGGCCATTCTTTCTTGTGCACTCACCGAAGCTATTATGAGAAGATCTACCTCCACTTGTCGTGTAGTCTTCCCGAGGTTAAGTTTAGACAATGTATAGTCTTCTACTTGTACCTCGTGTATGCTTTTCTCTACTGGTGGGGCAGCAGTCTCTATGATAATTTCACACTCTGCATTCCTTTCTATGTGAACTTGCTTCTTCAACTTCCTCGCCGGCATGTCTTGTGGGACGTGGTTGAATTCAGTGAAGTCAAGTTCATAGGAGAGTTTTTCCCTCTTTCTTCCTAGGAAGCCTTCAAGCCAAATGGAATCTCGACTAACTTCACTAGGAGGAGGAATATGGGGCCCTTGAATGCCCGATGTGTGAGACTGTGCTAGAGCAATGTCTCTCGGTGGCGAGTCCAAGTAAATGAGGACTTGCGACTACTGTGATGGTGGTGATATTGGCAGTTTTGTTTCCATAATAAGCATCGTTTCTATTGCTACTTCTGCTACTGGCTCTGCTGCTTCTGCTAACAGCTCTTCAGCAACTATTGTTGTTGGCTCCTCAGCAACAACTTATGCTAGTTCTGGGGTAGCAATCTCTATTCCTTGCTCTGGGGCAGCAATACCCATGATTATTTCAGGGTTGTGTGGCGCTTTCTCCACATGTGTTCTTTGTGTTCTGGGCTTTGTAGGCTTTGACATCCTCATCCCTTGGGGAGCGTTGCACCACTACTTCTGCCTAGGCTTCTTTCTTGAAGTGGAAAGTGGTGTAGACTGAACCTGTGGCGGCTTTGTTCTGTGAGGTACCACCTTCCTTGATTTCTTGCTGTCGAGATAGAGTTGGCTATTTCTAACACTCTACTCGTTTTTTCCTCTATAGACGTGTTTTCCTTAAGTTTTTCAAGAAGCAGTCAACCGTTTTCAAGTAATCATGAAATAGGGTCGTCTTGGTCCTATATTGTACCTAAGAGTACTGCTTCTTGAAAAACTTAAAGATTGATTGTAAACTTGCAATGAAATAATGAAGTGGGACGCCTATGCATTGATTATATAGACTTAAGCCTTAGATCCACAAGTTTGGGAACTTAACTCATGATCAAAAGTTGATTTGGCTTGATCTGAAGTTCAAAAAGGTGATTTCCACTGATCGTGGAGCAAGTTGGCCAAGTTTATCTCAAAATATCTTGACTTTAGTCAACAACTTTGCCTTTGACCTTTTCTAGGCGTTCCTTTTGAGTTTTGCAAGTTTTTTATTATTTTCTCTATTGAATGACCCCAGTTTGATCCTGAATCTAGCTTGATCTGTTGATCCTGAGCTGTTGTTGGTACATTCACTGTCGAGCTGGAGGTAAACTGAAGAGAAGTGTTTGGGAGATATAATGGCAAAAAGCTAAGTTTGTGGCCTCAAAAGAAAGGGCGCTTTTGCTTTTGCCTTGGTGGATTTTCAGTTGTTTGATCTTCAACTTTTGACTTGACCTCTCGTGCTTTGATTTGGGATCCTCGTTGATCGGAGAAACATATGATCTCATTTGATATCTCATCAGGTAGCCAGCTCTGTTTCGCCAAGGATGACTGGAGTTGGAAAACTCAAAAGTCAATTTAGAGTTCCTCTATTCAAGGGTGCCCCTCAATGAAAAGGGCGCTTTTGCCTTTTGCACAGTGATTTTCACTTTTAAAGATGCTCCAGTTTGATCTTCATTATCTGTTGATTGCTTTGTCAGATGCTCACACTGATGATTACGTTGTCGAGATTGACCCTGACAGAGCAAACTATCTAGGGAGGCTTTCAGGCATCTAAAATCATCTAAAGTTCCAAAAAGAAGGGCGCCTTTTCTACCTTGATCCTCATTTTCGACAACTACTTCTAATGTCTTTGTCAACTGCCTCTTTTAGCTCAGCTGACAACTACCGGTGATCAACTTATCAGATGATCTTACTTATTGCTTCGTTGTTGAGTCAGCAAAAGAACGTCGAGGACTACCTTGGATGATTCATCAGTTGTATCCTCACCCTTGAGAATCACTAGCGCAAATCTCAATGAAAAGGCTCTTTTGCCTCGTAAACTTATTCCCTTCAGCGTCGTAGTTGGTCAATTTTCGGCCTTTTCCAAGCAGCACTTTTTCATCCTTTTCGCCATGGTGGTTGCATCGTCGCTTTAGGTTAGCTTTCAAGACTGGTAATTAGCCAATCACATTAATGGTCATGAGTTCTAACTCTCTTGTTCCCGAAAATAGAAATAGACCCACCAGAGTAAAACGTGTCTTTGATGTATTCCCACTGTGGATCGCGGAAGTCATTTAACTCATCAAAATCATTTTCAAATCATTTATGTAGTCCTATTTTTTGGGGTTACCCTAAAAATAGTGTGTAAAACCCTAATTTTCAAATTTTCAGAATTTTGTGCGTGTTCCTTGAAAGAAACCCACAAAGACCCTATGTTTGGTTTGACCTAAAACAAACTTTTGATGGCATTTTAACAAGATTTAGCTCAATTTAAGCAGAATGCCAAAAATTTATTTTGGGTACAAGAAGTATTTATTTAAATATTAAAAAATGACTTATTTGATAATTGAGTGGCAAAAGAATAAGAAAAAGAAATTATTAAAAGGTATTAGTTTTATGCCTATGGGGGAAATTAAAAGGTGACTTAAGGAATTGATTAAATATTATTTAATTTCCAAAGAGAAGGCATTGGAATTGGGAAAGGAAATAAAATATCAATTTGGAGTTCATTTTGGATATACAGGAATGAATATTTTGAAAGGTTAAGCTGAGATTTTTTGCCAAGAACTTCCCGAGGATGAAAATCCTCAAGGAGAATATCAATCACAGTGGTGAAAGATCTTCCCTGGTTGATTGTTGATGGTTTCATACGGAGACTATGCTAGTGTTTCATTGTGAAATCTGCAAGTTGTACTGAAAAATTGCAAGATGGATTGCAAGGTAAATTTGTGAAGTCTTATAAACAAGAAATTTACAAGCTGTGGAAGTTGAAGGAATCACAAGAAGGGTTGGACGCCTAGTTTCAAATTTCTTCATATAGCAGGATGAAGGGGTTTACTGTTGGAGCGTGGTATAATGTTTAATTTCTTTTTCCATGTGCTAGACGCAAGTGCTGAATATTTCCGAGTGTATTTTCCTTCCTGCCAGGCATGCATGCTCTCATATGCCACCATTTAATGAACCTAAGTTATTAATTGTTGGGTGTTAATTTTTAATACTTCAGAGGGAACAATTGAATGTGTGCAATCATACCTGGGTGTAGCAGATGAAACAAGTATTCCTATTCAATATTGGCAATATCCAATTGCGAGGAAGCAGTCTAGTTCATTTTAATTATTAAATCGGACGGGATTACTAGGTTCTTAAATTTATTAATGTCATGCTAGTGGCATACCTGAGTCTAGAGCACCAAAATCTGAATAATTTTCAAGGAGTCGATTGCAGAGTAAACAATGCAAGCTGGGTGAAACAGTTAAAGGTGAGTTTGGAGAGTTTGTGGTCTTGAATTTTAATATTGCTGAGTGGAGTAAACTGGACACCATTTTATATTGGTGTAAGGACTGTCATAGAGGTAAACCTGCACTCTACAACCACGTATTGGTTGTTATTGCTGGTTGCCACATTTATCAGGGGTTGTGGAGCAGAAGTAATGATATTAGCATGAAGCGTGGGAATTACAAACAGTCCAAACTTCATTATTAGTGCTATCACCATTTTTGGGTTGTTACTGGCGACTTGGGAGAGCTGATGTGAGGATTGAATGGCTAGGCATAAGCTGCAGAATTCCATCAGCAAGTACTTGGACTCTTGTATCTTGTAAGTGATCAAAAACACTCATTTAAATTCCCTCTATATTCAGTCTTGGATAGCAACCATAACGTCATTTTACTTTGTATTGCAAATGGAATGTTAGCAAATGTTGTTGAATTATTTTTGTTTCAAATGGGAATGTATTGGAAATGAAAATGTATTACAAACCAAACAGACCATTGCAGCAAAACATATTGATATTTTACAAAGTTGATGCATATAAATTGTTTGATATAATGTCTTCCATTCAAACTTGAGAAAAGATGCAAAAAAAAGTTTGCAAAAGTGGTTAAGGGTAAAGGATTGGCTTAGCATATTATAGTCGTATCATAGCACAGCAATTTCTTGCAGCCTGTTGGGTGAGTGTTACATCTTAGTACCCATCATTACTACTTGAGGAGAAACAGTCTAATCCGGATTTGGGAACACAGCCAGAGATTGAACAAGAAGAAGAGTTAGATATATTTGAAATGGGTGAAAGAATGATAGAACCCTCTAATTTGGAGAACATGATGAATGATCTTGTCACGGCACAGCATAAAATGATGCAACTAATGACACAATCTCAACAACAGATGGCACAATCACAGCAACAGATTACTCAGATGTTTGCACAAGTGATGGGAAATAATGTTAATGTGGGAACAAATGCTAATAATGGGGTTGAAGGATCTGCAGTCAATAATAGAGTTGCTCATACTAGGACTTTTGGTGGCTTAGTTAATTCTAGACCCTTCATGCCAAACTTCATACCGAAAGATAACCCTCCAAAAGTGAATAATGAACTACAGAATAGGAAATGCATGCTCAAGCAATGAGAGATTGGAGGGCGTTAGATGTAGAATTTCAGGCTAGAATGTCATTCCGTGATTATTTGGAATTCAAGCAAAGACATAGACCACATAGAGGTGGAGGTGGAAGACCACATAACAATGAATTGCATAGAAAGGTGGGTAAGTTGTCAATTCCATATTTTGATGGTTCTAGAAAGACTACCGCTAGAGCTTGGGTTCAAAAGCTCGATACTTATTTTCAGCTCAATCCCATGGCTGAAGATGAAACAATCAAATATGCAACCTTACACTTGGATGGTAGTGCACACGAATGGTGGTCCCATGGGATAATAATGTTAGGCCATGATCAAATTGCTTCATATGCAGAGTTCACTCAGAAATCAATTGATAGATTTAACAAAAAAGATCCCGAATTGCACTTCGAGGAATTAGCTCAGCTAAGGCAATGGGGTTCAGTAGATACTTATATTGCTGATTTCTAGAGATTATCAATGATGGTGACTGATATTTCAAAGAGGAGTTTGATTGTGTTGTTCATTGATGAGTTATTTGATCCCTTGAGGGGTTAGATTAAGGCCCTTAGCCCACAAACATTACAGGAGGCAATCAAAAAATCAAGAGACATGGAGTCCTCTATTTTTCAAAGTAAATTTCAGTCAAAAGAAAGACAAGGGGAAGAAACATTTTCAAAGGGATTCAAATCAGATTACCAAGAGACCTACAAGGTTAAATGGAGACCAACTTAATGACCTTCGAAGAAAGAAATTGTGCTCCCAATGTAAAGAACCATGGAACCCAACTCATAAGTGCTCAACTAAGGCCAAAGCCA
>VDFB02115013.1:0-25420 GCA_007258455.2 Sequoia sempervirens
GAAACTATGTTATTTTTGTGAGGTTTTACATTTTGTTAATGCTGATAAGTATTTTTTAGTCCGTTTACGTGCCAAGTAAGTTATATCTATTATTTTTGGGGTGTTTTACGACCCAATAGCTTTTCATTCACGGAATCCCTCCACCAACCTACACTAATGCTGATGACTATCCTAACTACCATATTTTATTATGGTAGGCCCATTTGATTGTGAATGTGTTCCTTCCATATGAGATGTCCATTTTAGGTGCGATTTGTCTTGGGACATAGATCTGAGCCATGCTACACTGTGTTGCAGTTTAGGTTTGTGTCCCTTGGTGCATATGTTGTGAAATGAATTCATTCTAAAGGAGTAATTGGTTATTTTGGTGGCTGCTAGAGGTGATACAAGTGCAGAGTTTTGTATAGGGTTCAACTCATTTCATAAATAGTTATATGATGGCAATGGATTATTAGAGCATGTAAAAGAATAAAATGTATGTATGGATATTGTGTAGATTGTTTGTCTTTTTTAAAGAGGGTTTTGATGATTGTAAAATTTCTCCCTTGTTGTATTTGTTGGTATGATTGTTACATGAAATTGGTGAATGTAACAACATTTCAAATATCACAAGCTTTATAATGACCTTTTGCATGTTTCAAATGGATGTATATAGTTGAATGCAGATTGCTAAGTCTTCTTTATATGTAATATTTTTTGTTTGATAACATATATTCTTGTATCATATCTTTTATGCTTCATCCATTGTTTTATTTCTTATTGTCTAAGAATCTATAGTCCATTGGATATGCATCAATCTCTCATTCATCTAGACAATCTAAAATCATTCAAAAAAAAAAAACATTAGTCAAAAGTTTAGTTTTGTAATGGGTATTGGCCCTTCCAGTCTTAATCTAATCAAAACAATTTAGTTTAGTTGTTCCTTTGAATGCACACATGAATATTTATATAACCGAGGAATAATTTTTAAGAAAACATTTCATAGGTGTTTCTACTTGGGTTATTATTGCAGAGTCATATCAGCTATATATGGGTCATATGCAACCAATTTGTCTTAACCTATTGACAATATTTTTGGTTAAGAAAATATTTGGGTTTGGTTGTAGTTGTTTTGGTTGTCTATTTTGTTTGATTCATATTTTTTTTTATGCATATCCATAGAAACGCTCTCCTAAGTCTAAGCTAATCTAGGAGAGATAACCCACTCTCATAGAGTTGGATTTAAACCCTCTATCTTTTGTTGATGAATCATTTTCACCCACATGATGACAACCCTAGTCTTGTATGAGTGAGATTTGTTTCTAAGAAATGGAGCTACATTTTCAGCACCAATAGATTCAACAACATAAGTTTAGCACAAATTGGATTATGAAAATTTAGGGACAAGCCTCCAATTTATAGATTCTTTTATGGAAATGAAGGGTTGAGATGCATTCTAAGATGGAGGGTAAAAATTGAATGTGAGGGTTGATGCATTATTTAGCGAATGTTAACATAGATCATATATTACATTATTAGTTAGCAAGGGTTGACATATAAATTAGTTATTGCAGTTATTAAAACTACATAAACTACATCCTCATTCTCCTTTATTTCTCATTCTCCTCTATATATGTATTGTTGTGTTCCTTAGAATGTCGATCAAGTTTTATACATTTTACCAACATATGGTATCAGAGCGGGCAATGAAAATGGTGATGGTGAGAAGAATAGAAGATGACTTTCAATGGGTGCAAGGCGTGGCAGTGAAATAACTTTGAATAAGATGTTTTCATTTTCTAAGGATGTAATAGAACCATCATCCATTTCTCCCTATGCATGGAAATTTGGGGTAGATCTAGGCCAGCATAGAAATAACACCATCATGTGGCCTATGCAAACGGGATTTGAAAGTTGTATCCTCTGTAGCAATGATTTGAACGACGTAACTATGAAGGGACTATAATATTGTGGTTTCATTTTTGTGCATTACGTTAGTGCTAAGAGGAATCAAAGGCAGCTTTGAGTGTTTTATTAGCACCATTGAATAGAAGAGATTATCATGGCCAATCCGAGTAATATTTTCTTCAACAATCATCATGCAGCTCCTATTTGAGGTATACCAAACTCTCAAGGTTTCTTTTTGCAACAAGAATTCTTGTTTTACTTTTGTAAAGGTTTTTTATAAGTTTTGAATTGCTATGGTCTCTCTAGGCATAGCAATGTAAGAGTCTGACTTAATGTGACTTGCGTGGGGATTTTTTTAACTGCCAACGATAATTTATTGATTCACTACTATCTACATTTTGGATGGCTACTTTTTCATTTCATGGTATTGCACAAGTTATAAATATTTTTTAGTGAAGATGTTGAAAGATTTTGCTTGCATAGAAGAATAAGCCAAATCAAGGGTAGTTATTCATTTCAAAAATTTACTTCAAGGTGCATAATCCAATTTGTAATGGTTTTGTTTGGAGTTGACGTCTAGTAAAATTTGCATATCATGAATGAAGAATGGCCATTTTTTATTGAGAGATTATTTACATTCAAGTTAAGAAACATATGGAATTGTGGATCTACACATTTCATTTTAGTGTGATACAAATTTCTCAGAAGGATTGCTATCAGAGAAGTCAAGGAAGATATGAATGCGAGGTGAGCAGATTTAATGTGTTTTGGAGTCATTTGCATGCATTACTTACTAGTTATAACATGGAGGGAAGTTTCTTTGCAAAAGAAGATGCAACTCATTAGTTTTATGAGCATTGTAAGATGTCAAGCAGTTGATATATATTCTTTGAGTTATGCCAATCAAGTAATCTATATTCTTTCTACTAATGCTTGGGAAATTTTATTTCAAAACATTGAAACAATTGCCCAATAACTTGTAGATGAGTTTATCAGTGTTTCCAATCGATCTTCCAATAGTTATGCTTGGACTTTCAGGGCCATCTTTGCTATTATTAGTGAGGCCTCCAAAGAATCATTTAAGATATTAAATGGGTAGAGTGTAACAAGGTTATACTAGAGGCTAGTGGCACCAAAGCATGTGTGAATTTCCATCATCTCAAGTCAGCTTCTCACTTTGAGATGATATTGTGCATGAGAAGTGTTTTTGGCTTTAATTTCTTTCGTTTCCTTGTTGTTGCTGACAAATTTGAAGAATATATATATTGTGAAGTTCAATTTTTGGAGACAAGGGTTTTGGTGAACAACTTAGTATGGATTTTTTCCCTGAGAGTTCACAAAACTATGACCAAGGATTATACTTTTACGAGGGTCAAGGAAAAAACTTGGAGGATTATTGTCCAGTAATTATTATCTATGATTTAGGAGTTCATGGGAGGAAAAAATCAAGAATACTACTTGGAGGAGTTCCACTTGATTTAGGATTTGCATCTTCAAAAGGAAAATCTTCTCAAGAATGTATACATATTTTTTTTTAATCAACAAGTTTTGTTATGTAAGTCTTATGTGGGGTGCTCTGGTAAGGTGATTTTGTGGTCTCAGGAACAATGTAATAAGGGGGGAATGTTAGCGAATGTTAACATAGATCATCTATGACATTGTTGGTTAGCAAGGGTTGACGAATAATTTAGTTATTGTGGTTATTAAAACTACATAAACTGCATCCTCATTATCCTTTATTCCTCATTCTCCGATATATATGTAATGTCATGTTCCTTGAAGATCAATCAAGTTTTATGCATTTTACCAATAGCGTCTGAAGGTAGAGGCTTGGGAAAATGACATGTTTCATAAGAAAAGGGGGATAGGTGTGCTCACACATGTGTGAGCACATCTAGGGAAGAACAAGGAGTTGACAAGGGGAGAATAAATACCAAATGTAAGAGGGGGGAAATCTAGGAGTGTGACATGTTTGAGAAAAAGGAATGTGTAGGGTGTCTATACATGGAAAAATGGAATAGTGGCATGTGTATGCTCAGACATGTGTGAGCATTGAGGACTCTTTTCATATGACTACAAGTTTATGGATTTTGGAAGAATTTTAAATTTGAGAAAATATTAGTGAGATTAGGATGTGTTTAATTAATTAATTAGACATATTTAGATAAATTTAGAAGTGGTAGCTAATGTTAGATTTGTTAAATTAATCAACCTTTAGAATAAAGGGGATACGATAATAAATTAAATAAAATTTAATTAATTATGGGAGTAATTGAAAATTAATTAAATAATAAATTATTTAATTAACTATAGAGTTTAGGGGATGATGACTAATGGTTAAAAAATTATTAAATATTAATTTAATCAATTATGTTGTATTGTCGAATTTAGGGTGTCTACATTTTTCCTCACTTTGATACAATGTCACAACTAGCAAAAGTGGCATTGTGTGAATGAAGAAAAATAATATGCCCCATTTGGTTGAAAAAGGAGGGAGGGTGGAATGATAAGGTCTTGAGGGGTGGCCTATAAATATGGATTTTGGGTTGAAATTTGAAAAAAATATAATTAAAATTAGGATGTGTTTTGAACAGAGTGTTAAGAAAATTTTGATCTTTTAACACTTATAAAAGGAAGAAATGTATTTAACATAAAATAAATAATAAACCATAATATTGGTGTACATAGAGAAAATTATTTTAGGAGAAAAACCCCACACTTTAAAGTAGCTCAATGTATTATTTTGTAAATAATGTATTTGCAATACACTTGTAGAGAAAGATTTCATATGAATATCACAAACTAGAGATTTGGAGGAATTCTGATAAGTTAATAATATCTACAAAAGTCTATGCATAACGTGCATCTCAAGCACCTAATACATAGGACAAACAATAAATGAGACTATCAAATTTTAATATAAAAACTATACGTTAAAACCAACTAAAAAGTGAAATACAAATCTCAAGTCTTAAGATAAGTTCATAAGCTAAAGATAGCATATTCATCCCATTCATCCCATATGTCATAATCCTCATTATAATTGACTCACCAAATTAGCTATTATATTTAGGTTACATTATCTCCAACAAAATATTCCTAATGATGGATAATAACATGCTTCATAATTTTTTCAAAAAGAGTGACCCTCCTTTACAACACTTTTGTGTTCAAAGTATTTTTACATTTCCTATGCAAAATTTGAGAGGAAATAATTTTTGATACAAGAGGTTTTGCATAGGAAGTTGACATTGCACCAGACAATCACCACATTTATACAAGAATCCAAGATTTGTAGGAGGCGATTAAGCCATGTCACAAACGCAAGAACTACACTACGCAACACAAGGAGACCAAGGGAAAAACTCTTGCAACAATCCCCCCTTAGCACAATCGAGGGATTTAAACATGTGACCTCAACTCTGATACCAACTATTGCACAAGTAGTTGTCCTTGCACCAAATGATCAACATGTTAATCCCTGATACAAACACCAGATTTATACAAGATCCAAGATCCATAGGAGGTGGTTAAGCCATGTCACGAACCCAAGTGTCATGTTGCACAACACAAGGAGACCAAGTGTAAAACTCTTGCAATAGAGGTCAATAAGGCCCTTTATTTTCAATTATAGATCTCAAAGTGAGCTATGCAATAGGTGACTCTTTTGGCAATGCTAAATAAATTGGAATATTTATTTTAGACTAAAACCAACTCTTTTGCCTAGAAATAGAATCGCCCTATTTTATAACTCAAAAATCACTCCTTTTGTAATATTATCAATAGGAGAAAGGTTGGAACATCTTTCCTAACATTTTTAAATTGAGTAAGAGAATATATTTAAATATAAAAACATAGCATTGTAAAAAAGTACAATTTCATAAAAAATTTGTCATCACCAGTAAATAATACGATATTGTAGTCAATGCACCAACTATTTATATTTATAAGCATTATTAAATATATTCAAATGTGTATCAAGAGTTTTGGATAGATGTTTCTTGGTCAATGTGCCAATTCCTTATATTTTGTACCATTATTTTCTATCAATACCATTAAACAAATAGTGCATTATAGTCAATGCACCAATTGTTTATATTTACAAGCATTGTTTTCTACTACCCCACGTTAAGAATTAGTGTATTGTAGTCAATGCAACAACCATTTATATTTACAAGTGTTCTTTTATGTCAATTAAAAAAAAAGTATTATAGGGAAAGCATGAGCTATTTATATTTATAGCAGCCTTTTTCTATCATTGTCAATAAACAATTAGTGTATTATAGTCAATGCGCCAACTATTTATATTTATAACCATTATTTTCAATCACCACCAATAAATAAACAATAAATTATAGTCAATGCATGAGCCAATAAACAACCAATACATTGTAGTCAATACACCAATTGTTTATATTTATGAATATTATTTTCTATCAATATTAATAAACAACCACAACATTGTAGTCAATATACCCAATAAATAAATAAAAAATAATAATATTAATAAATATTTTAAGCTATGTCAACTATTTTTTTGATATGATTTATGATTTTTCCAATCTATAATCATTCATTTAGCACTCAACAATTCATAATAGTGAGAACTATTTATAAAACACGCATTATAGTCAATGCACCAACTATTTGAATTTCTAAATATTTTTTGTATCACTAACAATAAACTACTAGTGCATTGTAGTTGATAGCTAATTATTTATATTTATAAATATTTTTTGATTTACTACTAATAAACATCTAGTGCATTATAGTCAATACATCAATTATTCATATTTATGAATACCCTTTTCTATCACTATCCATAAACAACCATTACATTTTAATCAATATAATTATAAAAAAATAATATATAAATAAATATTTTAATCCATGTCATCTAATTTTTTTTATATATATAATATATAGGTTTTCCAACCTCTCAGCGATCTAACAGTTTATAATAGTGATAACTATTTATATAAAATTTCTTACTAGTCAAGGTAAAGAAATCTTGACGGTCTGCTATCAATTGATAATCTAACCTATAAAGGTGTTTCTTTAAGCAATGCACCCAACTGTTTATATGTATAAGCTTTCCTTTCTGTCAGTACCCATAAACAGACAGTGCATTGACTATAGATTATTAATCTGTTTACGGTAGACTGATAGAATTAATTTGTAACCATTCGTAACCACCTAAGTCTTATCTAAGTAAAATTCATTTTCGTGGTTATTTGATGCTGCTAATGTTCCAGTAAACTCGGGGGGAGGTTATCCTATAAATATGTCTCTAAAAGTCAGATTCCTTATCCTGTGCATCTTCATTCAAGCAATGGCTATTGCCCGGATTAACTTTGCCTTTATCAGTGCAGCTTTTATTATCCTTTTCACAAACCCATGTGTTGGTCTATGCAATTGTCCTACCCAGGAATCACAAGCTCTTCTTTCGTTCAAAGCGGCGTTGAACGTCTCAGATGGGATTCTCAATTCATGGGTTAATGGAAGTGATTGTTGCTCCGCATGGGAAGGTATATCCTGCAATAATTTCACTAACCATGTAGAGCGAGTGAATTTGAGTGCTTACACCAACCACGCAGAGCAGGGCGTGCAGAGTGGAGTCATATCTGGTAGTCTGTGTAAGCTTCCTTTCCTCAAATACCTCATTCTAAAGAACATTGGTCTAACTGGTACTATTCCTTCCTGTTTAGGAAATCTCTCTCATCTTCATTATGTGCATGTAAGAAACAATAGCTTGAGTGGAATAGTTCCTCCGGTCATTTGTCAGCTCACCAATCTTAGCTATCTAGATGTAGGCTATAATCAACTCAGTGGAATATTGCCATCATGTCTACAAAATCTCTCCTCGCTTAAGAAATTGATTATTTCTTTCAACCACTTCAACGAGAGGCTTCAGCTTGCTGGCCTTTCCTCCCTTGAGCAGCTGTATGCTCGTCATTTTTCATTCCATGAGCACATCACTTCTTCGGATTTGGTATTTCCATCGTCTGTAAAGATACTCTGGCTCTCTCACATTACCATTTCCGATACTTTGTTTCATAACCTTGCAGAATTAAAAATGATGTTTCTGTCTGATTGTGTACTGAACATTAGTGCTAACTGGGTTCCCCAGTTCCAGTTAGCACACTTATATGTAAGCTCATGTAAGGTTGGTGGTCGAATTCCCGAGTGGCTATTGACTCAATACTCATTAGAGAGACTGAGATTGGCTGACGACAATATTTTTGGAGAAATCCCCTATTGGATATGGGAGAACAATGCTGGGTTGTATATGTTAAACCTTTCAGGAAATCATTTGCATGGAAGCCTTTTTATCCCAAATAGGTCAGTTCATTGGATAACAGCATTGGATGTGTCCCGAAATGCATTGACTGGACAGTTGCCATCTGTGTGGCCTCCATATCTACAGCTCCTCATGGTTAATGACAATGCTCTAATTGGTGATATTCCACCAACCTTGTGCAATTTAACCCACCTTGTAAAGCTAGACCTGGCAAACAACAAATTTAACGGAAGCATTCCTTCATGCTTTGCCAACTATAAGGTAATTCAAGTATTAAATCTAGGAGATAATAGTTTGGAGGGAAGCATACCCCGTGGGCTATGCTCCTCCTCTTTAAGTGTAAGAAATAATAAGTTAAGTGGATCTTTCCCTGCCTCATTCACCAATTGCAAGTCCTTAAAATTACTAGATATTGGGCACAACAAATTTACTGGGGATATTCCATGGACAATTGGGAATCTATCATCGCTTCAAGTGTTGATAATCAAGGGTAATCGTTTCAGCGGCAGCATTCCTTCAGAAATTGTCCAAATGAAGCAACTTCAGATCTTAGACCTTTCGTCTAACAATATATCAGGTTTTATTCCAGATAACATTACTTCTCTACATGCAATGAGTGTAGCAAGAGAAGACGGCCAGATGTTATCTGATCTGTTGAACCCTTATCATTTATTTGTAAGACTCAACGGCTTCAGATCATATTCAGAGCGGCTTGGCCCTTTTGAGACATGGGAATATGAAGTTCTGTCTCATGATGAGCTGAACATGACTGTGAAAGGCTTAGAGCTGCACTACTCATATATTCTTTCCACACTCACAGGAATAGATCTCTCCAACAATCAATTGTATGGACATGTTCCTTTAGATTTTGGAAAGTTGAAGGGGTTGAGGTTTCTTAATCTATCAATGAACAATCTCAGTGGGATTATTCCACCCAGTATGGGAGAAATGGGTCAACTAGAATCATTGGATCTTTCTACAAACAGATTTTCTGGAAATATTCCTGCAGAGTTTCAATCTTTGACTTCATTGGCATGCTTAAATTTGTCTAACAACAACTTCTCAGGCAGCATACCTCAAGGAGGACAGATGATCACATTTGAAAACACATCATATTCTGGAAATCCATTTTTGGAAGGATGTCCACTTCCAAAGCAATGTTCTTGGCCAAAATTTGCTCCTCCTCGTCCTTCTCCAAATGACATGGAAGACAGAGATGAAGATAACAGAAAGCAAATATCGTGGTATGGGACTGGACTAGGGTTTTCACATGTAACAGGTTTTTGCTGTGTACTATTACTGCTTGCACTGAGAAAGGGATGGCGAAAGAAATATTTCAAATGGGTCGACAAGATTTTAAAGTTTTTGTTTCCTTCCATCCGTAATAAGAGATTATGAAGGCTTACTTCGCCAACAATATCAAGAAAAAACTATGCCACGATGGTTCGAATCCTGAGCTTTTTTATTCTAAATTCATTATGTTTTGTATTCTCAGAATCTAGTACTTGTCTTTTGTTTAGACATTTATAATGTAATATTGAAATTTTGTATATAGACTCCTACTTTGTTTCAAAATTCATATTTTAGTGAAATTTTACATTTTCATCTCTATTATGTAAATATATGTATTGAACAATTTTATTTGTTTTTAAACAAGCATAAATATTTTTAATATACATATCTAAATACATTCAGATATAAAGTTTTTAGTTATTTTATTCTAAAGTAAATGAAATATATACTAAACAAAATTTATAAATAAAAATAAATAAATTATAATCCTAATCTTAATAGTTATAATGTTCTAACTCTAATCCCACTTTTAAATAATAAAAAACATCAACATTTAAAATCATGATTTATTTTTATTTTATTTAAATAATATATACTTAATTAGTTGATAGGTTATTTTGTTTGAAGTTTCCACCGGGATTTTCGTCAACCCAACCATGAATTGGATTTTCCGGCACTAGAGATGTCCTGGCCAGTGGTGACTTGACTAGGTTTTTTTGTGGCTATGTGGAGCTTGGTAATTATGTGGGTTGGCGGAGGTGGAGTTGGCGTCCTCGATACGTGGAAGCTGAATGGTAAGTATTTGCTCACAGAAGTGGTAATGCATTCTGTCGTTGTTGTACGATGGAGAGCGACGAAGTAAATGCGGGCACATGAAGTAAATGCAAAATTGAGTGTTGCAGTGTGGGAAAGTATACTTTGATTAAGTTGTATTGTCAAAACAACCATTGTGGTGTTGGTTTCATAGCAGGCTATTGTAAAAATCGTCGCCTTCGGCTCCGTGGTCTATTTCATAGCAAATTGGAGGGTTTTAAAATTGTTGTTCTCCGCAATCTATAAGTCAGTTTACATGGGTGTTTTGCATAAATGATTTATTTATTGTTTATGTTAAAATTGTTGTTCTCTGGAATTTTTAAGTCATTTTACATGGTGTTCTAGTCTGGGAAAGTATAGTCCGAAATGTGCCAGAAAATATATTGATTAAGTTGCATTGTCGAAAGAGCCATTGTGGTGTTGGTTTGATAGCAGACTATTCTAAATATCATTGGCTTCAGTTCCGTGGTTCGTTTGATAGGATACTATTGTAAAAATTGACGGCTTCGACTTCATTTTATAGCAGATTGGAGGGTTTTAAAACAGTTGTTCTTTGCAATCTGTAAGTCGTTTTACATGGGTGTTTTACATAAATGATTTATTTATTGTTTATGTTAAAATTGTTGTTGTCTAGAATCTACAAGTCATTTTACATGGGTGTTTGGTGTTATGGTTTTGTATGGATGGAGAAATTGCAGTAAAATCTTCTTTCTTTCATAAAAAATTATGGTTAGGGTTAGTAATTTTTTCATCCCTCATTTATTGTTTGTAGTTATCTCTATGCATCTTTGGCCTTATACCCATTACCATAGGAGCAATTATAGTAAAATCTTGTTTCTTTTGTCAAAAATATGGTCAGGGTTAGTAATTTTATTGCCCTTCATTTATTGTTTTAGTTATCTCTGTGCATCTTTGCCGTTACACCCATTAACATAGGACCAATTGCAGATTAACATAGGAGTGATTGCATATATATATGCAGAGGGTTAGTATGAAAGCATAAACATGTTGGAGATAAAATTATTTTGGTGGGTGTTAAGTGTTATTCTTTCTAATATCTCTTTTATCGATTCAATTTATTTGTTTGAAGTTTCTGATAGGATTTTCATCAGCCCAGCCATGAATAGGATATTTCGTGTAATAGCTCTTTTACAATTTCTCTATTTGTCTAGAATATTTAGTGTCAGGCAATGTAGCTCGAATTTTATTGATTAAATCTGTGACGTTATAGGCATTTTGTATAGGTTATTGCTACTCATTGGCTTTACGAGTTCTATTTAATGTGGGTTTGGTGGCAAAGAATGTAGCTAGAATTTTGAATTGACATTCCAACTCTTACACAGACTGCTTATCTTGTATGAATATGTTTAGTGTGGGTTTTTGATCATCTGTGATTTATGTATGATTCTTAAGTGTTTTTCTAATAGTTGTTTTAAAATTTCCCTATTGTCTATAATATTTAGTGGAAAATTATGTAGCTTGGATTTTAAATTGAGAAGCCAACTATTACATAGAATTTGTTGTTACACTTTGTGTAGATAATGATAGAATTTTAGGTAAGCAGGAATATGCTGCAAACTCAAATCTATACATTCATTTGACTTGAACTAGGTTCTTCACTTTAACTATTCTTTGTAAGTAATTTCACATACATAGATTTCCATATCTCAACTTTTTTTGTCAATGGAAATTGGAAAAGACCTATTAGAGAAACCCTTAACAATCACAGGAAAATGATGTATGTTGGAAAACCCACATTAAATAGAACTTTAAAAAATGGAGAATAGAATAGGAAAACTCTGATAATGAATAGTTTGGTATGGGTAACTAGAAAAAATAATATCATGAAGAACAACTTGTAATGGGGAAGTTCAAACAATTGAGAAAAAAGGAATATCATGAAACATATTGGTACAAGACAAAAAGTGAAATTGGAAAAGAGCTATTAGGAAAACACTCAAGAATCACAGGAAAATGATAGATGTTCTAAAACCCACATTAAATAGAACTTTAAAATATGGAGAATAGAAGAGGTAAACTATAATAATGAATAGTTTGTTATGGGGAACTAAAAAAAAGAATATCGTGAAGAACAATTTGTTGTGGGGAAGTTGAAACAGATGAGGAAGAAAGAATATAATGAAACATATTGATATAAGACATTGCCATCCCACGTAATTAGAAAGCTCCACCCCTTACATAAACAAACCGAGGCAGTTTTTTTGAGGGAACTTCAAGTAAATTAGGAAAAAAAGAGTATCATGAAACATATTAATACAAGATTCGAGCTATGTTCTTTGTTAATAAATATTGAAGACAAATAGAGAAATTGTATAAGAGGTGTTAGAATAACAATTATTTGCTACAAGTCATTTTACATGGGTATTTTGCATAAATGATTTGTCTATAATATTTAATGCCAAGCAATGTAGCTCAAATTTACAATTAAGGTTGTGGCGTTATATGCATTTTGCAGAGATTGTTGCATCATATAATTGTTGTCATAGCCTAAAGAAAATAGGTATCGTCATAAAGAACTGGGTTTAAATAATTGATTTGGAAAGTTGAAAAGATATCTGTATAAGCGTGGAGAAAAAAATAGTTTGGTGGCTTTTAAGTGTTATTCTAATAGTTATTTTATCTGTTCAACTTTATATTTTTAATTTGAGAAAAAAAGAATATCATGGAACATAATGGTAGAAGACAACAAGAAAATTGGAAAAGAGCTATTAGGAAACACTTAGAATCATAGGAAAATGACAGATGTCCTAAAACCCACATTAAATAGAAGTTTAAAATATGGAGAATAGAAGAGGAAAACTGCAATAATGAATAGTTTGTTATGTTGATAAGTATTTTTTAATCCCATTTTAGTGCCAAGTAAGTTTATGTTGTTTTTGGGTGTTTTGCAACCTAGTAATATTTTTCTTTTACCGACTCCCTCCACCAACCTACATTAATGGTGATGACTATACCAAATACTAGATTTTATTATGGTAGGCCCAGTTTGATTGCAAATGGTTTCCTTCCATATGTTATTCCATCTTATGTGTGATTTATCTCGGGCCATAGATTTGAGTTGTGTTATGGTGTGTTGTAGTTTGGGGTTGGGTGCCTTGGTGCATATTTAGTGAAAAAAGATTTCATTCTAATGGAGATGTTGGTTATTTTCATGGCTACTAGAGGTGATGTAGGTGCATATTTGTGTGTATCATTTAACTCATTCCATGACTAGTTACAAGATAGCTATGGATTCCTAGATAATGTAAGTAAATAAGATGCATGCATGGATATTGTGAACAAAATTTCTTCATCATTATTTGTATTTTCCCAAGAGGGTCTTTGATGGTTGTAAATAATCTCCCTCACCACATATTGGGTATGATTATAACATGAAATTGGTGAATGCAAAAACATTTCAAATATTCCATGATTTATAATAGGCCCATGCATGTTTCAAATGGATGTATGTAGTTGAATGTGGATTACTAAGTATTATCTCTATGTTCTTTCATAGCATATATGGCCAGATAATTTATTTTATGCTTCATCCATGGTTTTCTTTCTTTTTGTCCATGACTCTATAGTCCATTGGATAGGCATCATTGTCTAGTCATGACTGTGAAAGGCTTAGTGCTGCACTACACATATATTCCTTTCACACACACATACATAAATCTTTCCAACAATCAATTGAATGGAAATGTTCCTTTTGATTTTGGAAAGTTGAAGGGGTTGAGGCTTCTCAATCTACATATGAACAATGTCAATGGATTTATTACACTAAGTATGGGGGAAACATGTCAACTAGTCATTGGAGATTTCTACAAACATATTATCTAGAAATACTTATGCATAGTTTCAATCTTTGAATTCATTGGTATGCTTAAATTTTTCAACCAACAACCTCTCAAGCAACATACTGTAAGAAGGATAGATGATAATATTTGAAAAAATATCATATTTTTAAAGTGAATATTTGGAGGGCTGTCCAATTCTAGAGAAATGTTCTTGGCTACAATTTGACCCTCGCCTCCCTCCTACATATGATATGTAAGATATAAATGAAGATCATAGAAAAAAATATGATGGTATAGGATTGGACAAGGATTTTCACATGTATCAGGACTTTCCTCTATATTGATATTGCTTGAAGTGAGAAAGAAATGGAGAGAAATACTTGAAGAAGGTTGACAAGATTTTTGAAAGGAAGTTGGGTAAGCGGAAGAAACTTCCTACACTAATATAAGTAGGAGAGAGTTGCAAAAATTTCTTAAAAGCCTTTAACTGTTACAGATTAAGATGCACATACATATCATAAACAAATAAAAAATGAACTCAACACAAAGATTTTACGTAGGGAAAACTCTTTCGGGAGGAAAAAACAACACTCCAAAACAAAACCCAATTATATTATTTAGCAAAAATAAACAATTGCAATATAATTGTAGAGCTATGCTCTTGAAGGAATCTTCACACTTCTTCACAATTCTGGAGTAATTTTGGTAGCGTAACAGTACTTCAATAAAATAACAACATACAACTCCAAAATACAAGTGCTCAATATATAAGAGCTTACAATGCATAAATTAAACATTTCTAAAACAATTCCCAAAGGTTGAATGTGCAACATGGAAAGCACCAAAAACACTAGAGACACATAGTAGTAAGTTTCCAATTGTCACCACGTGCCAATATAAAAAAATCTGCACATTTCAAAATAACTGCGCCTCAAAAACTCACATTCCATGCAAACTCAAGGTGGAAATAGAAAAAACCATTTATTCACAATTGCACCTATAAAAAAAATATTTCCAACTTGACTCCTCATTCGAATAGAAATTGCAAGTTTTAACTCACAAAGACAGAGTGAGAAAATCAACAACTTCAAATAATTAGGAAAAATAAATCTTTGGAAAAATAAAAGGTTGAGACACCTTTTTCCAAGATTCTCCCACTTGTCGAACACCTTTGAAGAGCCAATGTAAGTAACAAGATTTAATTGCTAGAGGTCGTGAGGCCCATAGACTCTAAACACCATTTGAAATTTTATGTGCTCACTAGCTTTGTCAATGCATATGCAAAATTCGTCAAGGTGTCAACCTTCTGCAGCTTCACATTTCCATCTTCCACCATATCACGAACAAAATAAAATTTAACATCGATGTGCTTTGTTCTAGCATGGAAAGTAGGATTTTCTACCAACCAAATGGCACTCTGACTATCACAATAGATAGTAATTTTCCTTGCATCAATACCAATATCATAACACAAACACTTAAGCCAAATGACTTCCTTCCAATCATGAGTAGCTTCCATGTACTCTGCTTCTATAGTAGGCAAAGTTACTATAGCCTTCCACTTACTCATCGAACTGATTACACCACCATACATGGTGAACACATAACCACTGGTGGATCTTCTTTTGTCAATGTCACATGCCCAATCCAAATCCACATATCCATGAATACTCACTGAATGATAAGATCTAGTAGGATAACCATGAAAATATAGAGCATACTTTGAAGTACCTCGTAAATACTTGAACACTCTCTTCACAACATCCCAATGTATTCATCCAGGATTAGCCATAAACCAACTAAGGAATCCCATTGCTTGGGCAATGTTTGGCCTCTTACAAATCATAGAATACATAATATTGCCAAAATCACTCGCATATAGTACTCTGGTCATGTCCTCCATCTCAGTAGGATATTTTAGACAATCCTCCATAGAAAGCTTTGTCCCCTACACTACAAGAACAACTAACTGTTTGCAAGTTGTCATGTTGAACCTCTCCAACATCGTATTCACATACTTGCTCTAGCTTAACCAAAGCTTTTTATTAGCGCTATCTCTTCTAATCTCCATCCCCAAAATATACCTCGCTGCACCTAGATACCAAATATTTTTTTTAGCTCTATCTCTTTTGATCTCCATCCCTAGAATATACCTCATTGCACCTAGATCCTTCATCTCAAACTATGCTGACAACTGAGACTTCAAATCTAAAATCTATTTTTTACCATTCCCAAATAAACAACATATCATCTATGTACAATGCAATTATGAGAATGCGACCATTATAAAGTTTGTAATATTAAAAAAATGGTTAGATTTAGATCTCAAAAATTCTAGTGACAACACAAAGGTATCAAACTTTTGGTACCACATTCTAGGAGACTACTTAAGACCATACAAAGACTTTTTCAACTTCCTAACTAGATTTTCTTTACCTTTAACCACAAAATGCTCTAGTTGTGACATATAGATCTCTTCCTTGAAGTCACCATGAAGGAATGTTATCTTCACATCCATTTGTTCCACTTCTACATCATATGATGTTGCAAGTGATAACAAGAACCAAATAGATGTTAGCTTTGTAACAGGAGAGAAAATCTCACTATAGCCAATTCCCTTCACTCGAGAATACCCCTTAGTCACCAACTGTACCTTATGCTTCTCAACACTACCATCTAGACTAGATTTTCTCTTGAACACCCATTTACATCCAACAAACCTTTTCATCCTTCAAGCAAAGGTACCAAATCCCATGTATCATTTTTCTTCATTGTAGCCATTTCTTCATCCATGGCTTTCATCTAGGAATATGCATCACTCATACCCATAGCCTCTCTAATTGTCCTAGGCTCATCAGTGTTAGCAATAAAATAAAAAATGCAACTAGAATCCATTAAAGAAAAACCAAATCTTTCAGGTGAATATCCAAACCCACCAGGTTGTCACCTATATCTAGTAGACCTCTTAGATTGCTAAGGTTGAGGTTCTTCTTCTTCTTCAGAACTTTTAGAGCTTCTCAAATTCTACTCATTAGCAGGTTCAATAGGAGTACATAGTTCTTCTTTCATCAAAGTAAGTGGAACTTGAACTATCTCCACTTCTGCTATAGAGAACCTTTTGGTCCACTAGATCCCAAAGCTTGTACCCCTTCACACTAACACCATTGTGGATGAAGATACATTTAACTACTTTTTTCTCCAACTTAGACCTCTTTTCAATCAGAACATGAGTGTAAGCTTGACAACCAAATACTCTGAGATGTCTCATTGAAGGATTTTTACTAAAACATGCCTACATGGGTTTCTTATCAACAAGCATTGATGTAGGAGATCTAATGATTAAATAACATGTAGTGGCTACAACTTCATCCCGAAACTTCTGCTCAAGGCCAACACCACTCAACATACTCCTAGCCCTGTCCATCAACGTCTTGTTCATCCTCTTTACAACTCTAGCTTGTTGTGGGGTGTATGGAGATGTCTTATGTCTCTCAATCCCATGCTCTTTATAGAACTTGTGAAACTCTACTAAATAAAACTCACCACCATTGTTAGTCCTCAAACACTTAATCTTTCTACTAGTTTGATTTTCTACCAAGGCTTTAAAATCCTTAAATTGACTAAAAACTTCAGGTTTTCTTCTGAGAAAATAAAAAAAATTCCTTCTACTATAATCATCTATGAAAGAAACAAAATATACAGATTTTGACAATGAAGGAACATTTACAGGACCAAACACATCTACATGAACATAGTCCACAACTCCAGAAGACTTGTGAGAACTAGAGTGAAAAGTAACATGGTGTTGTTTACCATAAACACAATGTTCACAAAAGTCAAATTTTTGATTACAATCATCAAGGCCTTCAACAAGGATCTTAGATTTTAGGGCTCTAAGACCATTCTCACTTATGCGACCAAGTCGTTTGTTCCATAACATTGTCTTCTCTATAGGAAGCTTCATTTCCAAGGAATGGGCACCCTTAAGTACCCAAAATGCATGACCATGAGATGTAGCTGTTACAAAGTTCTTTGCTCCAGTGACAATGAAGAATCCAAAGATTTCCTTTTTGGTTTGTCAGAAGAACTATTGCACTCAACTGTGCATGCATCCAACTTGAACAAGGTGCCAATCCGAACACCCTTAGCAAACACCATAGCTCCTCTCGTCATCTTGCATCCTCCACTTGAGAAAACAACTTGCACTCCCACATCATTCAATTTACTCACAAAAAGAAGGTTTCATGCCAAACCTAAGATATGCAATACACCATCAATCCCTTTCACTCTTCCATCAGGGAATTTTATTTTTACTCTTCCATGACCAACAACCTTCAGATGAGAGTCATCACCCAGATACACCTTCCCGCCATCACATTCTTCATACTTCGAAAACCAACCTCTATGAGAGGTCATGTGGAAGGAAGCACCTAAGTCTTCCGACCACACATCTTCAGATGCCTGTGTTGCTAAAGTTGTGAAAAATGCGTCTATGTCATTTTGAGAGGATTTATCAAAGTCAAAATTTAAGAAACTATTTTTATCTTTCTTCTTTTTCTCTTCCATGCACTCTTTTCTGAAATGACCATATTTTCCACAATTACAACACTCAAATTTTTCACCATTAAACTTCTCCATTTTGGTTCTACTAGATGTGCTTACCATCTTTTTCTTGCAACAAGATCACACAATATTCTTTTGTAAACCTTCCACTCAAACAAGGATTGGCTTAAAAAACCCTTCAAACCCAACAACAGAATCAAAGTTGGCTAGGCTCTAATACCAACTGAAAGGAAGCCAAGTAAGTGAAAGCAACTTCCTACACTAATCTAAGCAGAAGAGAGTTGCAAAAATTTCTTAAACACCTTTAACTGTTGCAGATTAAGATGCACACACATATCATAAACAAATAAATAATGAACTCAACACAAAGATTTTACATGGGAAAACTCATTCAGGAGAAAACCCCACACTCCAAAATACAACCCAATTATATTATTCAACAACAAATAAATAGTTACAATATAATTACAGATCTATGCAGAAGTCTTCACACTTCTTCATAATTCTAGAGTAATTTCAATAGCATAATGGTACTTCAATAAAACAACAACATACAACTCCAAAATACAAGTGCTCAATATATAAGAGCTTACAATGCATAAATTAAACATTTCTAAAACAACTTCCAAAGGATGAACGTGCAACATGGAAAGAGCCAAAAACTTTGTAGACACACAACTATTAGTTTCCAATTGTCACCACATGTTGATCTATGAAAATATGTAATTTCCAAAATAACTGCACCTCGAAAACTCACATTCCATGCAAACTCAACACAAAAATAGAAAAAACCATTTATGCACAACTCCACCTATAAAAAACAACTTTCCAACTTGACTCCTCATTCGAATAGAAAGTGCAAGTTTTAACTCACAGAGAAAGAGAGAAAATCAACAACTTTTAATATTTAGAAAAAACAAATCTTTAGAAAAATCAAAGGTTGAGACACCTTCTTTTTCCAACAATTTTGAATTTTTTTTTCCTTCCATCTATAAGAAAAGATTATGAAGGCTAACTTCACCAACAAAATCAAGCAAATTATTTCCATGATGGTTTGAATCTTCAACCTTTTTATTCAAGTTCATTATGTGTTGTCAACGTTTAGTACTCATCTTTACATTGTATTCATCACTTACAACAATGGGAATTGATAGTCTTGATCACAAAATCAAAATGTTCAAACATAGATTATTAATTCAGATGATTTTGTTTTAGATAGTTTTTAGCTTCTTTTTTTTTTCTTAAAAGTGTCAACCCATAGACCAACATTTCATTTTAAAATAATTAATTTTTTTGAATAATTATAATTATTATTATAATGGCAGCTATGATTTTTATTTGGGTCAAAAATAAAACATATCAACAGGTATTGATTTTATTACGTTTTTATTTATTAAAGTATATAATTATATAATATTTTATTTATAAAAAAAATTATTGATTGAAGAATTATATTTTTAAGTCTTTTAACTAGATTTTTCTAAAGATAGGTATGCTCTGAACTTTTATTATCTAACGATGAAATGTTACACATACATTCGTACTTTGTCTTAGAATAGATATTGAAGTCAAATTTTGTACATTTTTATCTCTCTCAGTATTATGTGAGAATAATTTTATGTGATTTTAAATCATTATAAATATTTTAAATTTAAATATTTAATAAATATTAAGAATTATTAGTTTGAAAATAAAATTTCACTCTATTGCAAATTTACACCAATAAAATTTTGCATTGACAAAGTTTGGAAAATCAAATATTTTAAGAAGTTAGAGAAAGGAAACTAGAAAATAAAACCCTAGTATGGCCTTGCCTTTTCGCCAAGCTCATTGCAAAAGAACAAATTGAGTCTTCTTTTACATTTTTTTAAAAATGGAAAAATATTGCACCTCTCCCATACACATCCACTTTGTCACATTCATTGCAAAAAAATATCTCTTTTACAAATTTTTAACTATGACTAAGAATTTAAACCTCCCCCTATAAACACTTTTACTTTGCCACATTCATTGTAAAAAAAAAATTACCTTCCTCTTTTACAAATTTTTACCTATGGCAAAACAAATTTCCTCACCCTTTTTTACAAACTTTTGAAGTTGATCAAAACCACTATGCTAATGTGGTTAATTTAACTAAAGCATAAAATTAAATAACCATAAATAATGAACATAAATGCTAGTGGTTAGTACAAAAATTTCCCTTCTTTACCAAGGGGAAAAAGTGGGTATTTGACCATAGTCAACAGGGAAATTACGCCAACTGAGTTTGGAGTGGAGAGGTGGACCGATCGAAGAAGAGTGCTGACAATTGACTGAGTCAAAAGTCGAGGTGTATGACTGTGCGCCTGATACATCACAAACCTGAGGCTGTCCTCCTTTTCCTGCATCCCAAGAAATGAGGGTTGAGTGAGTTTGGGAAGTGGCTGATCCAGTATCTGTTGAACGCTCAGTATCTTCTAGCAGGGGCTGTGGAAATACAGACATCTTCTCTAAAATGGACTTTTAGTATGGATTAACTGATAAGAGGAATGACAAGATATCTTTGTGTTGCAGTAGGTACCACAAATAAGTAGAATTTTAAGAGCACAAGGTTTAAGACTGGCACCTTCTAAATAGAAAATCACTCACTCCTACATCAGACTAAGCAGAATTTTAATCTTCCAACCTAACATTCTTGTTACTCCTTGGATTTGCATACTGTTGACCAGAATTAGGCATATAAAACTTTGAATCTGAATCTTCGAAGCAGCTTAATCATCAACATTGTCTTTTTCTTCTTGAATCCATCTTCCTTTTGAAAACCTAATGTTCAGACTGAAGAAATGTTATTTAACTCAGAGTCTATAATGAGGAGATACCAAGCTCCTCCAAGCAGGTGGTAATATATTTCTTCAGCAGCCTTCATAGTATATATCTCGTGAATTCATAATAAGCCATTGTTACATTGTCGGGCTTGTAGTTCCAAAGTTAACCATTAGCTGATAATGAGTAAAACCATATCCGTGACCGCTATTTCTTTACATTAATTAAATCATCTAATACAGGTATAGAATTTTTAAAAGAAAAATAAAAATGAAAAATAAATTTAAAATGTATTTTACTGTTGTGTATGTAATGCAATTAATATTTAAAATATTAAGACCACTTAAATAGTTTAATTAATTAAGATAAGTGTCACATGGCTAGTACTTGTTTTCATAGTATTGTAATTATTGTTTTTTAGATTTGATAAAAATTAAATGGAAATTTTATTAATGTGAATAAAAATAAATGTAAGTTTTGTTAATTATAGTGTTTTAGTATTGTTAATTAGTTATTTTAATGACCTAACCCTAACCCTAATCCTATTTCTAACCTTAATTATGACTATAAACCTAATTTTATCACTAACTTTTAAATAAATAACATATTTAATAAATGTTATATTATGAATTATTATATAGTAAATAAATTTAATAAATAAAGTAAATATAATATATACTAAATATCATTAAAAGTTAGATATTACATGATGGCAATATTTCTTCTCTTATTATTAATATAAAATTATTATATATTAAAATGATTATTTATTACAATTGGTTTTATTTTAATTTAATATATATATCAAAAAATAAAATATTTTATATTAAATTATCAAATTTGATTCATAGTAAACACAAGTGCAATTATATATTTTCATTGAAATCAATAATTGTTAAATATTAATGAATTGATGATTATAGATGTACAATTTTTTCAAAGTCCATGAATGATAGAGTAAACACTTCTAGATTAAACTATGTATGCTATTTTGAATATTTTGAATTGAAATTTCAACCACACTAAATGATTCATTGTATAGAGGATAATCAAAAATATGATTGTAGAAATGAAGTAAAAGTGAAAATAGGTGAAAAAAAGATGAAGACTCAATAGAAGAATGAATAATATAGTAATATGATATAACACAAATAATTGCATCAAAAAAGGTTAAAGCTAAATGTCTCAAACAATGAATAAATATTTAATGTGGTTTGGTAATTTGGGAAAATATTTGATATTTGAAAATTTTAGTACTTAAAATAAATAAAGAAAATAAAGAAAAATAGTATGTAACCCAAATTAGTAAGTGAATTAACTTCTTAATTGAATAGAGAAATTAAGTGGAAATTTATTTTCATGAACTACATTTCAAATGGTAGTGACATAGCTTCACAATAATGGATGAGACCAAACTACCAACCACCAAGGTTGGTGAAGAAATAAATGAAAATAGAGAAAAATAGCAAGCAACCTAGATTAGTGAGTCAATTAACTTCTCCATCAAGAGGAATTAAATGATGATCTTATTTTCATGATTTTTATTTTCTTTGACTATATTTCAAATTGTAGTGATATAGCTTCACAATAATAAATGAGGTGCATACTACCAACCACGAAAGTTGTTGAAGAAATAAATGAAAATATAAAAAATAGAGTGAACCAAATTAGCAAGTCAATTCACTTATCAATCGAGTAGAGGAAATAAGGGTTGATTTCATCTTCATATTTTTTATTTTCTTTGACAACATTTAAAATGGTAGTATCATAGCTTCACACTAATAAATGAGATCTAGACTACCAACAACCATAGTTGGCAAATAAATAAAGTAAAATAGAGAAAAATAGCATGTAATCTATATTAGGAAGTTAATTAATCTCTCAATCAAGTGGAGGAATTAAGAGGAAATTTCATTTTCACGATTTTTCTATTCTTTGACTGTATTTCAAATGGTAGTGGCATAGCTTCACAATACCAACCACCAAATTTGTTAAGAAATAAATGAAAGTAGAGAGAAAAAATGTGTAACCAAGATTAGCAAGTTAGTAGAAGAATTAAGTGTTTATTTCATCTTTCAGATTTTCTTTTCATTTAGTATATTTTAAATGATAGTGACATGGCTTCACAATAATAAATATATCTACATTTCCAATCACCAAAGTTCATGAAAAAATAAAGAAAAATAACATGTTATCTATATGAGCAAGTTAATTAACTTCTCAATCAAATGGAGGAATTAAGTGGTTATTTTATTTTCATGATTTTTATTTTCTTTGACTATATTTCAAATGGTAGTGGCATAGCTTCACAATAAAAATGTGATCCAAACTACCAACCACCAAAGTTGTTGAGGAAATAAATGAAAATAGAGAGAAATAGTGTGTAACCAAGATTAGAAAATAAATTAAATTCTTAGTCGAGTAGAGGAATTCAGTGTTTAATTCATCTTTGTAATTTTCTTTTCTTTGACTACAATTTAAATGGTAGTGACATCGCTTCATAATAATAAATGATATCTAGATTTGCAACCATAAAAGTTGGTGAAGAAATAAATAAAAATAGAGAAAATTAGCATGTAACCTAGATTAGAAAATCGATTAAATTCTCAATCAAATGGAGAAATTAAGTGGTGATTTCATTTTCATGGTTTTTTTTTTGTTTTTAACTACATTTGAAGCTGTTGTGACATAGCTTGACAATAATAAATTAGATCTAGTTATCAGCCACAATTTTACTTGAAAAAGAAAATGAAAATAGAGAAAAATAGTGTGCAACGAAAATTAGAAATTCCATTAGCTTATCAAGTGATTATAAGAATTAAGTGTTGACATCATCTTCATGATTTTTTATTTTCTTTGTTTACATTTCAAATGGTAGTGACATAGCTTCACAATAATATATAAGATCTAGTCTACCAAACACCAAAGCTAGTGAAGAAATAAGTAAAGATACAAATAGCTTATAACCTATTCCAATGGGTGGTACATGAATATGACGAAAATCATAAAATATGAGAATAAAATGATAAATGAATTAAATAGTATTTTACCTAAATCTTTTACCTTTGTCATGTCAAGATTGAGTTAAAGTATATGCACCCATTTCTGTTTGATTTTCCTCTTTAATTTTTATGATGTAGATTGATCTCTCAGCAACATAACCTTGACATAAAGATAATTTTGATGTCGATTTTATTGGGACTCAATCATGTCAGGCCCTTATTTAGGTTAAGTCTCCTCTCTTTTATGTGCCCACTTTATGGTCCCTCATAGATAACCAATCTGAGATAATTTATCAAGATTAACATGTTGATTTTGTAATGTTGGTTGTGTTTTCCTCTGTCATTTCCTTGTAGTTTCCTTAGTCTAATTCCTCAAAGCTCAAACTGTGAAAATTCTATTGCAGTTATTGATTATTAATCTCTTATCTAAAATGATTATTTGACTGAAAACATGTAAAACAATTAACACAATATTAAACTGCTTGCCTCTTACTAGCAGAGCTTTGGCAATATTTCTCCTGCTAAATTCCATTGTTGTTGTCCCCAACGCTATCACTATGCCCTTTGCTCTTTCTATCACTGCAAGACTATTTTATCTCACTAAAAATCTACTTGCCATCACTCAAGACTTTCTCAAGTGTGTCTACTTGCTATCACTGCAAGTCTACTTGAGCGTGTATTCACCAAATGCCCATTGATCCACTTTTATACTTTTCTCATTGCAAAACCAATGTCCATGATTTAATCTCAATCAATGGCTAAGATTAATTAGAATCTAAATACCCTAACTAACTCGATTCTAGAAGTCTCTAGAGGAATCAATTATTTAATTACATAATTATCTAGACAACTCACTGCTTTCTAGAAGTCTCTAGAAAATAATTAAATAATTAAATAAACACTTCTTGGGAATGGAGACACCTGTCCAAACTATCTAAAATTAACACAAACATCCTAAA
>VDFB02115014.1:0-33656 GCA_007258455.2 Sequoia sempervirens
AACTGAAAGTATTACTTCACATTGGATAACTAATAAGTAGAAGCTCATAGATAGATGAAAAGATTTAAATTACAATATAGGTTTTTTACATAGTCAACCTAAAAGTAGATGTGTAGTTAGTTCACATTGCATAGGTAATAACTATACACACAACTATAGGGAAATCCACCTACACAACCAAGTACTATTCTGAAATATATTATTTTCTTCATTGTAGAGTGATAATTGTAGCTGTCAATTGTTTTTTTTTTCATGGCATTCCATGAGAGCACATTTCTTTGAGGTATTTTTTGAAACAGTTCACTACCTTTTCTATGCAAGCATAATAATAAGCAACAACAGAGACAAGGTAGTGAATTGTTTGGAAAAATGGCTGAAAGAAATGTGGTCTCATGGTAAATGGAATGCCTTGTCAAGCCATAGACAAGGAAGTGAATTATTTCTATGTGGGATTCATTATCTATGGCTTGCCACTATGTTTTGGCAAACATTCTCATCTCGCACTATTTTTACAAAATAGTTAAAAATAGTTAGAGTGATAATTGCAGATATATAATGATAATTAGAGTGATATTTGTAGATGGAGACACCCTAACCAATTTTTTTTAGAAAATGGGAAACACCTTATTTAACAAGCAATGTAGTTTGGATCACATATATATATTATCATCTTCAATAGAGGTATCAATAATATATTGTGAAACTATGCCCACAACTATAGGGAACTACACCTATGCAACCAAATACTATTGTGAAAGATATTAATTCATTCATATTGGAGTGATAACTGCAACTACAAATTGTTTTTTTTTTTTCATGGCATTCCAAGAGGCCACATTTCTTTGAGGAATTTTTTCAAACAGTTCACTACCTTGTCTATGAAAGCATATTAGTAAGCATAATAGTAAGAAATAATAGAGAGAAGGTAGTGAACAGTTTGAAAATTACCTCAAAGAAATGTGGTTTCATGGTGATTCGAATGCCATGACAAGACATAGACAAGGAAATGAACTATTTGAAAGTATGATTTATTATGTATGTCTTGCCATTGTGTTTTGGCATATATATACTCATCTCACACTATGTTTTCCAACTTACAATTAGAGAATGTGTGTATATTGTCATTGGAAAACATTATTTCTTTACTATCAAAGCATAATAGTAGATCTGGATTGTCATGGTATTCCAACACCACAGTGATTGGAATGACATGATAATCCATAGACAAGGCAATGAATTGTTTCTATGTATGATTTCTTATCTATGGCATGCCATTAGGTTTTGACAGACATGTACTCACCTCACACTATGTTTTCCAACTTGCAATCACACTATGCATGTATATTGTTGTTGGAAAACATCGTGTGTTTACTATCAAAGCATAATAATATATTTGGATTGTCATGACTTTCCAACACCATGGTGATTGGGATGACATTGCAAGGCATAGACAAGGAAATGAACTATTTCTATGTATGATTGCTTATCTATGGCATGCCATTGTGTTTTGGGAGACATATACTCACCTCACACTGTGTTTTCCAACTTCTAATCACTATGCATGTAAATGGTTGTTGGAAAATATTGTGTGTTTACTATCAAATCATATTAGTAGATCTAGATTGGCATGGAATTCAAACACCATGGTGATTGGAATGACATGGCTTGTGAATTGTTTCTATGTATGATTGCTTATATAGGGCATGCCATTGTGTTTTGGCAGCCATATACTCACCTCACACTGTGTTTTCCAACTTACAATCACACTATCCATTATCTTATATGTATTTTACCATTTAATTTAGAGTGTTGTAGATATTTTATGGTCTATGGTTTCATTAAACCTAACAATGAGAATCCATTGCACGTTGTGTTGTATAAGCTTCCATGCATCATACCATAATCATTGTTAGAAGTGTATTCTTTGTTGTGCACTTCAATGTTTTTGTTCTATTGCATTTTTATTCTTTTTTGGGGGTTGTAGATTGCAAGGTAACCCATAGTGATTAGATAAGATTGAAAGACCATTTTCATTGTTTGTTTTATTGCTTGCATTAGAATGACAAGATTAGTATTAAAATTAGTTTTTTGTGATAACTCTGCAACTTTATGGGCTAAGGATTGGGAAGCAACCCATATCCTCCTAGGTAAGATTCAAAGATTGTCTTCAGTATTTTGATTCATTTCTTGCATTAGAATGAAATGATTAGTCTTTTGAAATAAATTTGCCGCTTTATGGGGTTAGTTTACATTGTTTTTTCTTGATATTGTTATTTCCTCTCTATGCCATGTATGCAAAATGATCGCAGGAACTAGTCTCAGGTGCATTTATAAACTAATTTAAATAATTTTCTTCCCTCTCTTTTCCAAACAATGCACCGTTTGTTGCATATTTCATGTTTCAACTGCCAGAAGAAATTTGTAAATCAGGAATACAAATATGTAAGTTTGACATTAGAGCTTATAATATACTTGCTTTGTTGTATTGATATGGAGTTTGATTTTAAAGGCATGCTAAGCTCAAACTAGGTTAATCTACAAGTATTTCTAATCTTCAACTTAATACACATATCCAATATGTCCATGCACGAGGGTATACACTAGAATAAATATTTACTATTTTTTATTGCTACATTCTACTGATTCCCAATTATGTCCATCTTTTACATGCCAACAAAAGTAGCTTTCCACAGCTTGGTATAAGAAATCCCTGAAATATAAGTTCCATTTGTCTTTGTCATATATGATAACCTTGTTTTATCTTTTGGCATAGAAATGAGTTTCTTGTGATATGGATGGTACAACAACTATGTAGAGTATAATTGTGGTTATGATTGAGGACATAACTTCTTACGAAATTGTCCGATGGAAGGTCAACTTGATATCAGGTTTGGGTTGCCGCAGTACTGACTTAATGGATTTATGTTGTAGAATTGTCATAATACATATTACCGTGTTTTTTAATTCTATATATTTGATTATAAAGTTACATAATTTTTGTTGGAAATTTTTTTCTATTTGAACAAGTGCATAGCACCATTTTTTCTTTTTTTATTGAATTAAAACTATTGAGAAAAATACAGAGAACCATGGCTATTCTCAAACAATAGCCATAACTAGTACAGCTAGATAGAATCCATCTAATTAAGATACATATTATCCCTCCAAAGAAGGGAAAAATGAAAATAGAAAGAACAATAAATCTGTCACATACCAAATGGGATTGAAGCAAGAGAAAACTATAAATTGAAACTGTCCCAATTGAATAGTAACCAATTGAAGTGTTTAGTAGCGTGAGTTTTAATTATGTCTGAGGGATCATGATGGGCCAAAAGTGGCGATATGATGGGTATGTGGTTGACTTTTTTTTTTTTACCCAAAATTGATGAAACGAAAAGGGTTTTTAAAGGTGATTCTCAGCTTTCCACCAATTTAAATTATGCTTTACTTTGAATTTAATAAATTATTATTATTCATTTTCTATTTGAATTATGACTAAAGTCTAATTGATAAGGGTGATTGAGAAAAACATCTATAGCATTCAAAGCGGTATCACATTTTTTGAATCTAAAACATGCATCACATTCTATGCTTTTCATACTATAGGATTAAAAAATGAATTTCATGAAGTTTTAGCCAAGTTAATTAATTGATTATCTGAGTTTTATATTTTTAAAATTTGTAATAAAAATCATAATTAATTATTTTCTTGGAAAAAATTACAAAAATATGCATCACATCAGAGACATGAGTCCTCTGCCTCTAAAATCTTATAAAAGAATATTATCATTTTTATTGTGGTTGAAATTAGTTAGACAAACACCTACTTCTTATTTTTCCTGAAATTTGAGTACTCTTTTGTTGAAATATCAAATTTTCACCAAATAGATTTTAAATAAGCCTAGTAGTTTAAAGCACAATTTCTATAAATTCTATTTATATTTTGGAATAATATAGATAACTTATTGAATTTTTTACGTCAAGTTGCCTAACTTTCATTTTTTTGAATTTTTCACAACTTAAGGGCCTATTTTTTCCATGATGATCCTACAGATACCGTGTTAGCTTTCAAAAATGTAGGTAAGAATACCTCAAGAGGCTGCCAATCTCTTGGTACATTTTAGGGTAACAGACAAATCCAAATGGTTTAAGCTTTCTACTCTTTAGGTGTTGCTAGACCTAGGCAGGTGTACCTATACGAATGAAGCAGACTTAATGTGCTTATCTTTCTTGAAATGTTTTGCCCACAATGGCAGATGTGAGTGGACAAATAAAACTAAATTTGGTATAAATTGTATACAATATTAAAACTAAAACCTAATATGTTTAGTTAACAGATGTAAAGAAAATGAATGAATCTAAATGGTGAAATGTAGAGACTAGTGCCTTATTGGGTATGCGGAGTCAAATGAAATAGAAATGGGCAACATATTTTTGGAGAACACTCAAATTGTTTGGCATATGTTTTGTTTATAACTTGTATAAACATGCAAGACTATGATTACTAAGCTCTTCTGAATGATCCAGATGAATTTTCCTAATTACTGTGATTAATCAAAAGAATTTAATCTCTCCTTGAAAGAACCAGTTAATTAACCACACAGATACAACAAATGTGCACTGATAAACTGTTATACCAATTTAAATAACCAGAAAAGCCAACCCTGGAGACAACTTTAATAATACTTTCAATAAGCACAATAGATAATTGACACCAGAAATGAACCACCACATCAACTGATTTTCATTGAAATCTCCATTTGAAATCATGCATCATAGTCTTTGATCTGAAAATTTTATTCTACTGTATCCATTTTTAATCTATCTACTGTATCTAATCTAATCTAGTTATGGTCTCCTCATTTACAATCGAAAATGGATATTTATACATTTGCATCTAAAAAGACACATCATTTCGTATTCACATGTCGGCAATCAACTGTATCGAGCCTTTTGTTAATACTCGCCAAATATTCACCGTGACATCCTGCAGTCATATCGATCCTCAATGTCACACTGATAGTCACCCCTTTGGTCTTTTGTGTTTTGTTGTACCATTTTTTTGTCAGGGAGACGTCCATAGACTATAATTGTCATACCAAAAGTTGTCCCTCCATCTCGTGTGTCATTGAGACAATTCATAGTCGGGGGGAGGTTTCATAGAATACCTTGTGTCTTACTGAAAATACCCCGTGAAACATTCTTGTCACTGAGACACATTCATTTTCCCACTGATGAAACACTTTGGCGTGACAAACGGGTTGGCAAGACTGTATAACCTTGCCCTAATAACCTTTGATAGGATTCCCATGCGCATGTTAGCGAGACCAGAGGTATTCACCGAGACCTCATTCTGAATACCCTTTGTTTGGATGAAGTGCTTGCTCATTCCGTGCTAGTCGGTGAGACATAAAGAGTTTGCCGAGACTTCACTCCAAAGAAAAGTCTCTCACTGACATGCTTCTTCTATCGCCGGTAGGTGAGACAATAAGATCTTGCCAAGACCCATGCCAAAGAAGACACTACTGCCATTATGAATTTTCTTCTATCACTGAAACAATAAAAATTTCCTGCCAATAGGTGTCTGTATATAAATTCTGATCGTTGTGACCTCAAAGAAGTCTTCTCGATAGGAAACAACAGACATATATTAACAATAATGTATTATGGGTTGGGGAGACCTTGATTTCTTCATGCCGATAGGAATATAATGTGAATTATTCAAGACTTAGATGGAATTTATAGGATAAAAATGGGCAGAATGTGAGAAAAATATTATGAAGAGAGGCCCTGAGCATATGGTGAGGACTTGATTGGAAACCTAGGGATATGAAAAGCTTGTGAAATTATTCAAAATTTTACAATTCTAACATACCCTTCTAGTATCGGCTTTGATGTCCAATTTATCAGCCATGTGGTTGATAGTGTGATGTATGTCCTTAAAGCATTGATAATTAGATTTTTTCAAACATCCCTCAATACAATGAAGAATTATCCAAGTAGGTTTAGTTTAAGCCGACTTGCAGTTCTGAACAAGAATCGTGGAGGCTTACTGTATGACATCTCCAACCTAAGGCATAGCACAAAGTTAATGGATGTTTTTGTGACTAGTATCATAAGGGTATTATTTCAGTTTCTAGGAGGTCAAATTTGCTACTTTGTACACTGTAACTTTTTGAACTTACGATGCATTTGCATTGCATTAGGACAATGATAGATGCTATGAATGGATCTTAGTCAACTTGATTGGATGATTGTATAATCTTCAACATAAGGTGGACAATACTATATAAAGGTCGATTTACATAGACAAGGCAATGAACTATTTTTGTGTATGATTGCTTATCTATGGGCTGCCACTATGTTTTGGCAGGCATATACTCACCTCACACTATGTTTTCCAACTTCCAATCGTATTGTGCATGTATATGCTTGTTGGAAAATATTAGGTGTTTACTATCAAAGCATGATAGTAAATATGGATTGCTATGGCATTGCAACACCATGGTAATTGGAATGCCATGGCAAGCCATAGACAAGTTAATGAAGTTTTTATGTGTATGATTTATTATCTATGGGTTCCCACTGTGTTTTCACAGACATATACTCACCTCACACCAAGCATAATAGTAAATATGGATTGTCATGGCATTACAACACCATGGTGATTGGAATTCCATCACAAGCCATAGAGTAGGCAATGAACTCTTTCTAATTTTTTTCTATGGCATTCATGGCATTCCAAGATGAAGGTGCTAGAATGCAATGACAACCCATATTTTCAATTGTGCTTGGATGCATTTTTTTAAGAATCCATATTTACTATTTAGCTATGGTGTTCAAATCCATGAGAATCCATATTTACTATTATGCTTTGATAGATTTTTTGCAGGCATGCATACTTGTTCAGAAGAACATGTTTTAGGATTATAGCCATAGAAGCAAGGAAGTGAACTATTTTCTAGATTTTTTTGTTAGAAATGAATGAAAATTGTGGTAGCATAGTGAACTATTTCATAAAATGCCTCAAAGAAATATAGTCTCATGGTGATGGAATGCCATGACAATCGATATTGTAGCTGTTGTAATATGGATTGTCATTGTAATCCCTACTGATTAAAATATTAGTAAAATTAATAAATTAGACAAAAATAATGAAACAAATATGATAACAGGAGGAAATTAATTTAAAACCAACTTAAAAAAAATCATTAATATAAAAGTATTATTTTAGTCTGTGTCTTAGATAAATTTTCACCTTTAATGAATCTAAACAATATATACTCTTTATATTGCAATGATTAACATATTCATGAACTGAATGCAATCACTAGACTGAGATAAGTAATATTAAAGTAATTAAAAAACCTTCACAACCATAAAACATCAATGAGACTATAACACCATTTTTTCTTGAGTGGAAAACCCTCTTGCGGTAGAAAAACTACTCAAAAATTGCCTCACTGGCTTAATCTCAAAACTTGTTGTTCACAATGCCTTGTTGGCTATATATCAACATTTTTAATCATTGTTTTAATGATACATAGAGTATCACCTATGTTTCTTTTACAACATCTTCTGATCTCACATCACTCAAGATTCAGAGGTAGAAGTTTAAGTACAACATAATTGATTAATTTCACAGAGCACAGAATGTGCTATCCAAATAACTTTCAAATATGAATAAATGAAATGCCATTTCTAAACTAAGAATAATACTTCTTTTTTGCTCACCATATTTTTGAAAGAATACATGGGAGGATATATATATAATGTTCTAGATTACTAAACTAGATTATCTTTTCAAACTGAAAAGTAACTTTCTTCTCTAACTGTCCCTTAGCAGGTAACAGTTACAAAACTAAATTTTTTTTTAACAAATTTTAATCAATGCTTCCTTGAAACAATGCTTGCTATCATGATATTACAGTATGTCATAAAGATATTTGAAAGTACAAATTGTGTTCCCAAATGATAAAGAAAACTGAACCATGATAGGAACAACTAACAATGGTAATCATATGAATGGAGCTTGAAAATAACTAACCACAATGCCAACATGGATTAAATTATATATATGAGACAATAAAAAATTTACCCAAACAAAATGAAAAACACTCAACTTTGACTCAGTACCCAACATTGTATCTAGGGTTTGAAGGAAATAATAGACTTTATACATTTTAACCCTATTGAACAAAGAGAATTGACTAGTGAAGGAAGGGTAAACCTTTAAGCTATATCATTAATTGTTTAAAGAACTTGATTAGAAGAAACTAATCACAGCCAAGTCAAGTACTCATAAGAAGGGTCCAAAGAGGGTTTCACAGATTCACATCCAAGAATAAAAAATATAATGAAAGATAATAGAAAAAATTACTTTCTTCTCAAGAACCAACAACCAAAACGAAAGAAAAATCAAAAACTTAAGCAAGAAAAAAATTCCTCAAGACTAAGAGACAGGAATCGATGACACCTATGTTTCACACTGCTGCCGACTAATTTTTGCAACCTGATCAAACATGTCATCCTTCACCAAACTACCATGCTTCCTTCCAAACCTGTCATGCCACCACAAGACTTTCCTTGACAAATTTCTTCAATGCCCTAACTGTTTAGGCCATGCCCTAGCCCAAGCTCTATGGCTCTCCATAAAATAGGTCTTACAAAAGACTTTTTTAAAAAAACCCTTGAATAGAACTTTATGTTATGATATTTATCTTCCAATCCCTCATTCTTTTATTGCATAACCTTGATATTTCCTCCATATTGTTCTTTGTATGGTACGGTGTGAATCTTGTTATGATACATGAAGGTATGTTTGAGTTGTAGATAGATAAATATATGCGAGATTTACAAATATGAATGACCTAGGTGGGTGCAACAAGGAAAGGAATGTGACACATTGATTAGATGCAAGAAAAGAATATAAATGGCTTATGAAAAGTATTTGATATGGGAGGAAATGATATGAGGTTGTGTGGATCATGGCGGGCCAAAAAGTAGCAATATGATGGGTATGTGGATTTGTTTTTTACCCAAAATTGATAAAATGAAAAGGGTTTTAGAAGATTCTCAGCTTTCCACCAATATAAATTATGCATACTTTTGAATTTAATAAATAATTATTATTCATTTTCTATTCAAATTATGCTTAAAGTCCCGATTGATAGGTTCATTGAAAAACATCTATATAGCTTTCAAATAGTATCACATTTTTTGAATCCAAAACATGCATCACATTCTATGCTTCACATACTATAGGATTAAAAAAAAGAAAAAATAATTTCATGAAGTTTTGACCAAGTTAAGGTGGTCAGACACGAGTTTTTTATATTTAAAAAGTTGTAATAAAAAAATCATAATTAATTATTTACTTGGAAAAATTACAAAAAAAAATATGTATCACATCAAGACATGAGTCCTCTACTTATATATAAAATCTTATAAAAAAAATATTATCATTTTATTGTGGTTAGGGTGGTCAGACGGACACCTACTTCTTATTTTTCCACGAAATTTAAGTACTCTTGCATTGAAATTTCAAATTTTCACCAAATAGATTTTTTTTTAAACAAACCTAGTAGTTTAGACACTAAATTCAATTTTCTAGATTCTATTGTTACATATTTTTGAAATAATATAGATAACTTATTCAAATTTTTTATGTGAAGTTGCTTAACTCTGATTTTTTGAATTTTGCCACTTAAGGGCCTATTTTTTCCATGATGATCCTGCACATACCCATGAAAGGTTGGATATGCAAATGAATGGAATGTAAATGCTATCAATTCATCATTTTTGAGTTGTACATAGAAAATGATATGCAAGATATAGAAATATGAATGACCTAGGTGGATCCAAAGAAGAAAGGAATGCAACACATTGTTGTGATGGAAGGAAAGCATATAAATGGTTTATGAAATGTATTAAATATGCGAGGAAAGTATATGGAAGGCTAGATATGGAAATGAATGGAATGGAAAGGCTATGAAATGATAATTTATTTCATCATAGAGTGGAACAATTCCCCCTTTTTTATTGGTTATTATTTTTGTAATCATCATAGAATGGACTTAATCGATACATACACATAAGAAAAACTCATGCACCATTCATCACTCTCCTTCATACACAACAAGGTGTAGAGATCCTCGAGCTTCCTCAGAATGTGACAAGAAAAGAAAAGATATAAAAAGATAATGATATTGATGGAGACAAGAGACAAGAATTAAGATAAAGCACAAGTTGTCATGCATGCAGTATGAAAATGATAAATATGCAAGATCATGATAATGAAAAAATGGAAATGCTAATGCATATGATAAGGACCAGTGCACAAAACAATTGTAGGATAGAAAACACAGTGGGTTGTGACTTAGTAAAGCCCAATGTTTTAGTATGTTAAATATTTTATGGTTTGTTTAAATGTTTTAGTCATAACAATGATAACACAATGATAAATATGAAGTTAAATGATAATGATAAACAAGATCTTATTCCTTAGTCAAGTTGAAGACCAAAGGACATATGGATGGATAGGGATCAATGATATGGGTAAATGATAGGACATGTAAGGATACACCTTATATGCAAGATGAAGATAGATGGATCAAAGTATGGAATGCTATTGGTGGTGGGATCCAATGACAAGGGAACCTAAAATGTTTACTCTTATACAAAGGTGAAATAGAGGACCTATGGAGGACTCCAAAGATGGCATGTCGAAGTAATAACATGCCCCCATGGTAAGAGGTATGACAAGTTATAATGACATGACATGGACAACAAGTGATATGGAGGATGGAAGATACACATGGTATAAAGCAAGCATTAGATTTAATTTCTTGGTATTTTCCCTCAATACTTTATGCAAGATCAAAGGAAGGTGGATGGATAAAGTAGATAGAATATAATATAAATGAAGGAATATGCTGGCTAAGTGGAAATAGGATAATCAATAATGTATCATACGAATGGAAAATTCTTACCCCCAAGTGTACAAGCAAGGGTATGTGTATGGATGTGAAAGCTAGTGTATATGAATGGATATGAATGGCCATGGAAATTGAAGTTGATGAAGGTGTATGGTTATGTATGGAGGACTCAATTATCTCTTTTTGGAAGATAGTACCCCACTGACTAAATGTTTTTAATAGAACATGGCTAACATGTTCCCACTTAAAGACCTTGGTAGGAAAATTGGTAAAGATAATGGAATGGATAGGGGTAGGCAGAAGGGGGTGAAGGATTCCTGCAAAGGATTGGATTAAAGCTATGGAATGAGGGATGAAGCTTGGATGGAAGTATGGAATGGAGTTGTTATGAGGGAATCTAGGAAAGAATAGCATTTGCACACACCTTGAAGGGTGGTGAAACTTGAAGGATTGAGAGTGGGTTGGG
The DNA here is from genome assembly GCA_007258455.2 of Sequoia sempervirens. NCBI lineage: Eukaryota > Viridiplantae > Streptophyta > Pinopsida > Cupressales > Cupressaceae > Sequoia > Sequoia sempervirens. Next base: position 11,404 of record VDFB02115014.1, read on the forward strand.
ATAATAAAGTTGGGCATATAAGGTCAAAAAATAGATTTGGAGGATGAATGATAGAGGAATGGATGATGGTGGAATAATGGAGTCTTTTTGATTAGCAAGTAGGGATACCAATTTTGATTTTTTATTTGAATGCATGGATTTTTTTTAATTTTTTGGAACCCACATTATTTTCACTTTTAATTTTTCTTTATAGCCTTTTCATTTTTTCTTAATAGGCACCTTCCATTTTCTTGGAAGTGTTTTGCTTTTGATTTTGGAGCATATTTTTCTTTGTTTTGGCATGTATTTTTAGTGATACATGGTGATATTTAGGTTTTTATGGATTCTTTCATTTATGCATTTCTTCTTTGGTATCCCAATTGCTTGGATAGGCCATAGAGGGATTTTATGAAATGAGAGGATTTTGAAGTGGAAGGTGTTGGAATGAATTGAAGGTTATGTACATTTGCTATTTTTGAAAGGGCACCTAAGGATATGCATTAGGAACATATGGGACCATGATGGATGGAAGGGTTCATGGATACGGTCCAACAATAGATGGTGAACATGATGGAGGAGGTGGACATATTGATATAAAGGGAGGCCTCTTGTGTTTGAAATAGCTACTAATGTCTTAAGAAGGAGGTATGTAGCCAAGTCCATAAGAATTGAGATGTGTTTTAATATTAGGGTGTGCAGGTAAATGGAACTCATGAAGGCATGTGGTATTTTATGAGAAAACCAACTTTTATAAAGGTGGATGAACCAAGCTTATATGTTTGTGGTTCATGAATGGGATCTTGTGAAAGTTTATGATTATCATGAGATGTGAGGGAAATGCTTATACCCTAGGGATTTTCACTTATTGAATGGATGGAAAGCTTATTTTAATGAATTTATACATTACAATTATAGTATGGAGTTGACATACTTTGATCATGAGATGGTATGGCATCATGACATGGAATGGAATGATGAGATGAACTCGGATCATGAGAGGGAGTATTTTGATCTTCGCATAAAAGGGGGATCTATGATTTTATACTTTCGATCATTGAGGTCAAGTGTGTACATGGTTGACTCTCTATAGGTGTTATGAAGGTGGAAAAAAATGAAATGGATGAGCTAGATAAACATGGGATGGATAAGGTGAAAATGGGTGGAACTAGACAACTACAACTACCATTTTGTGAAATACAATTTTACATCGGGTATTGTATTTCTTATAGAGTGACTTTTTGTGTTCCTTTGGTGAAATAGGATGGATAGTTGTTGGTTCAACATGGAAGACATTTTGGCTTCCTTTGTTAATGGATGAAAAGGATGACATGGATAGTGACATGAGTTGGGTATAAGTTTCAATGGTAGGCTTATGGTTTTTCTCGCTTGATTAAGATTTAGATCTTGAATACCCCATCCCACTATGAAAGATCATACACACTTCAAAGAAAATATAGATTCTAATCAACTATGGTCTTTAAACATATCATTGCATGTTTCATAAATATGCAAACACAAATAATTCATATGACAGTGGAATGGCTTGCTGCAATGAACACTTTCTATTCTGTGCACTATAACAATGTATTTAAGTCCACCACCATATTGCAATATGGAAAAAATAGTGCGTTGTAGGTTGTATATTACATAATGTTTTCCAAATTTGAATTATACATAGACAATATGGTTGCAATGAAACTCTTGTTTTTTTTAGACATCAAGAATTTCATGAAACTCACCTTAATAATTTATTACAACTCTTTGGTGGACTAAAATTTGAGTTTCAAAATCATGATATGATGGTAAATAAAAATGCATTGAATAATTGTAAATAATTGTAGGTTGGAAAACATAGTGTGCGATGTTAGTACATGATTTTATGAATATCCCACTTGAAATAGGGCATGTACATACATGAGTAATTATTATCCCTTTAAACAAAATCAAAGCCCATACAATTCATCTCCGTTACATTCACTTCAACCAATAGGAAGAGCACTTGGTTGAAAAACATCCCCTTTGCAGCATCTGAATTGCTGAAAACTCATGCACTAGGAAATAAAAATGGCATAGGTGGTTCAATTCATCTTCATAGGCAACATGAGATAGTGGCAGCCTTGCATTTCCATTGCTCAACAATTTGGTTGGTGATTGTTGAATTGTGGAGGAAATCGTATAGGCTTGGATTTTGTTTGAAGGGATAATTGTTGCTCTTGTATGTAGATATCCTATTTCAATTGGGAGCTTTCCTATTTGTTCTATATCCACTACCACATTACACAAATTCCCTCCTCCACCAACCTCCAATGCAACTATTGTTGTGGCATCTTAAAATTTTATCAGTTGTGCAACAACACATGTGACTTGAGATGTTGAGTAGTTGTGCAAAAGGACCTTTCACTTTTGACCTATCATTTGTGTGAAAACACCTTCCATTGTTGTCTATTTTATGAAATTCATGTCTTTTATATTGTAGCTCTCTCTAAACAACATTAAGCTCCTCTTCTTTTCACCGTGAGAACTTCTTCTTGTGTTTTAATTCCCTTTCTAAGTGGTTAATTATAGTCTTTTCTTGTTCTGGTCCACTTTGAGCATTTCCAACTATTGTTTTGTAGTGTGTTTATTGTTAGATATGTAGATGTTTCTTTTCACAAGCTTGTTATGGAACTTGTCTACCTTTTCGGATAAGACTTTCATGCCTCCACCCAACCGATTTCTCTTTTTCTGTTTTAGACTGATATTTCCTTTTCCTTATCATCCATTTCCAATTGTATTTGTTTCATGGAATTTCTAACTTCAAGAATGCTTGCCTTCATTTATTCAACTCCACTTATAGCATCTTCTCTCTCTTTCTTTTCTTGCACAAATTCATATGCAATCGAAAACCTTTCGAGCTAATCCGCTTTGTATTGCCATTTTCCCCTTGTACATAATGCACATGCTCCTTCCTCCACATCTCATGAGCAGGAAAAACCTCTTCACTCAATACATTATCTATCTCGTTCACTTTGGTTTTCTTCTTTCCAATAGTTTTTTTACCATATTCCTTTTTTTCATTACACACTTTCTAGTACATCCTCATATTTGTTTTATTACTACCATGTCATAGAATTCTCATAACACAATTTCTTTCAAATTTTGTCTAATTTCTTGCAGGTAAAGGGATAGATTTTTGAATGTATTGAATACTTTCATGTACCTTTGTAGCTATTTTTTTCCCAAATTTGAGAGTGTATTGATGATTGCATAATCCATATGTTTGTTTTAACAACTTATTTGGATAGAGTGTTTTTATGATTAAATAATTCATATGTTTCTTTTAACAAGTTATTTGCAGCAAGTGTATTTATGATTAAATAATTCATATTTTTCAAATAATACTTTCATTTCTCAACTCAACTGATTCTCTTTTTCTGCACTTTCATCTAGTTTTACAAGAGTTAGTGGGTTGTAGTTTTTATAACAACCCATGTTTTCCAATATGTAGTTTTACTAAACAGTATTCATGTAACTAAGAGGTTTTCTTTTCATAAATGTTTTTTGATGTTTATTTATGTTCTGAAGTAGTCGATGAATCAGTAGTTGGAAGTAAACATTAGTTTTTTCCTAGATGCTTGTAGTGCTATATGTTACTATTTTTTTCCCCCTTTTTTTTGACAGCACAACCAAAAATGTTGAACTCAAGAATTCACATTAGGTAGATTCCTCATGACAATGAGGAATACAATGAGATTCCCTTTAGTATGGAGAGGCTACATTGTGCCTTCAAATTCAATTGTTGGATAGTGGAGGATGTCATTCACAAGATTGGTAGATTTTCGGAGCCCATTGAAGTTGTACTCCCATATTTTGAGGCTAATGTAGCATGTGGTTTCCTTTCAAATTCCATGGACCTGCTGAAAAACCATATTCTAGTTCAGATTTTGTGTGCAAAATATGTTTGGATACATGTGGTCAATCACATACAACTTGAGGTAGCATTGGAAAGGTATGTTGTTGATTAGAGTGTCTACCTCATTGGTGGGATCTTCCCACATTCATTGCTTCAATCATCCTCAGATATGAGGTGTGTACAAAAAAAATTTAGTAGTTCCATATAACATCAAGATGATCATTTTTTTGATCAAGCAATGTGATTGCATGGTCATGTTGTTGAGCCACACATAGAAGAGGACATACGAGAGATGTATCTTTCCCTATGCACACTGCTCGATCACCTCACACCAGTTCTGCCAAATGATGAAAGGGTTATTCAGTGGCTTGGCATAGGATGCCCTTGTTGTTCCAGTGAGGGCACATAAGTAAATATAGAAAATGTAAAGAGTGAATCTAATTAGGATGTCGAAAGACTTGTTAAATGAAAAATGGAAAGTAAAAATTGAATTTTATTTTATATTACTCTTTTGAAACACTACACTTGAATGAATGATATTATGTATTGTTGTTTATTAGTGTTTATTACTATATTTTCTATCACTCTTTATTACCATTTATTATTGTTTAATACATGACTACTATTTTGTAAAACTATAGATTATAAAACACAGGGTGTTGTAAAGTATTTTGTATTACTATTGATTAGTGTTTATTGGAAGTATTTTGTATTAATCTAATTACTTTATTGCAATTTATTACTGTATTTGAATATGGACATTTCAAGGTGAAGAACCTCAGACATATGCAATGCAATATCATAGGTACAATTAACAAGGTATGAATGAGTGAAAAAATTTCAGTAGATTGTGTCAGGAACATTGAAGCAATAATAGGACAGTCACCTCAGCATTTAAGTAAACCTATGGTCAACATTCTCTTTTCCATTATCAATTTTATTCCCAATTTCATCCATGAAGAATTTCCTCAACCTGTAGATCCTATTGTTAGCCATAACTTGAGCAGGTGTCGAGGATAGCTTTTTGTTTTTTATTACCTAAGCAATAATTGACAAAAATTTGGCCTTACCATATAACATGTGGTGAAAATATTTTTGAAGTTATTGTGGAAAAAGAGTTCTTCACAGTATAATGTGTAGTTTTCAATTAACCTTTTTGCATGAATTCCATATCTTTGATCAACTATTTCGAGCTTGATGATCTTGATCAAGAACGAGGAGTCTTGGGCTCTGTAAAAGTAGGTTTCCAATATGCTTAGCCTCTTCAGGAAGGATCAAATTTGTCTCACAAGTTAGCTATACAAAAAGATTGTAGCTAATAAAAAGCACACGTTTTCTTCTATGTCACTCACGAAGCATCACCAAATGCCTCAGATTTTTCAATTTGTTTCCCATGATTTGGTTGCTCTTAGCTAGTTTTATAATCTCTTCATATTCATAGTTGGAATGAATTTCATTCGCAAAGGTCATTGATCTATTTATCATGTAAACTAGAATGTCAATACTCCACTTCTTGAATTGTCTTTCCCAAGGGAAAAGCATGTTTTTTGGAGCAATAATCAAAGGCCTGCTTATAAGATTTTCATAAGGGCTTAAGTGGTCCTTTGATTATTGCTCCAAAAAATATGCTTTTCCCTTAGGAAAGAGAGTTCAAGAAGTGGAGTATTGACATTCCACTTTACATGCTAAACAGATCAATGACCTTTGCGAATGAAATTCAATCTAACTATGAATATGAAGAGATTATAAAATTGGCTAAGAGCAACCAGATCATGGGAAAAAAATTGAAAAATTTGAGGTGTTTTGTGATGCTTCATGAGTGGAATAGAAGAAAAAATGTGGTTGTTATTGGCTACAATCTTTTTGTATGCCTAACTTGTGAGACAAATCTGAGCCTTCTTGAAGAGGCTAAGCATATTGGAAACATACTTTTACACAACCCAAGCCTTCTCATTCTTGATGAAGGTCATCCAACTTGCAATAGCCAATCAAGGATATAGAATTCATGGATGAACAAGTTTACGAAGTTCTTCATGGATCAAAGGTATAGAATTCATTGATGAAAGAAATGGAAATCATGGATCAAAGTTATGGCTAACAATAGGATCTATAGGTTGAGGAATTTATTCATGGATGAAATCAAGAATAAAATTGATAATGGAAAAGAGAGTGTTGACCATAGGTTTACTTAAATGTTGTGGTGACTATCCTACTATTGGTTCAATGTTCGCGACCTTTATCTACTGAAAATTTCTTTGCTCATTCATACCTTGTTAATTGTACCTGTGATATTGCATTGCATATGTCTGATGTTCTGCACCTTGAAATGTCCATATTGAAATGTATTCCTTTGTGGACTATGAATTAATTTTGAAACTTATCCATAAAAATGAAAACTTCATTACCAAAAGTTTGTCCCTTTATCATTTGGAAACTTATTCAATACATTCAAAACTCTATCCCTTAGCATGCAAGAAATCAAACATAATGCAAAAAATATTTGTTATGAGAATTGTATGACATGGTAGTAATAGAAAAAAATGAGGACATACTCGAAAGTGTGTAATGAAAAAAGGAATTTTCTCTAAAAAAACTTGGAAAGAAGAAAACCAAAATGAATGAGATAGATAATGTGTTGAGTGAAGAGGTTGTTCGTACTCATTACAAGGGGAGGAAGGAGCATGTGTAGTATGTGTAAGGGGAAAATGGCAATGCATAAGTGGATTATATCAAAAGGTTTTCTATTACATATGAATTTTTGCAACCAAAGAAAGAGAGATATGATGCTATAAGTGGAGATGAAAAAATGAAGGAAAGCATTCTTGAAGTTAGTAATTCCATGGATCAAATACAATTGGAAATGGATGATAAGGAAAAGGGAATATCGGATCTAAGTGCAGAGAAAGAGAATTAGTTGGGTGGAGGCATTAAATTCTTCTTCAAAAAGTCAGACAAGTTCCCTAATGAACTTGTGAAAAGAAACATCTACATACTCATTGAACAAGACTTGAGAAATGAGTCACAACCCACTGTGTTTTCCATCTTACAACTACTTCTCACAACCTAGTGTGTTTTCCATCATGCAGCTAATATGTGCATTTTGTGTTCAAAACATATGAAGAGATATTGAATTGGAGTGTTTTGTTGAAAGTAATGGTTTTTTTTTAAATACGAAAGTGAAGTTGAAAACAGTATTTTGTTACAGTCTGCATAAAAGAAAGTTCCCATTGAACAAGACTTGAGAAGTACGTCACAAACCACTATGTTTTCCATCCTGCAACTACTTCTTACAACCCAGTATTTTTTCCATCATGCAACTAATATGCTCATTTTGTGTTCAAAACATACAAAGAGATATTTAAATGAAGTGTTTTGCTGAAAGTAAGGGTTTTTAAAAATTATGAAAGTGAAGTTGAAAACAATGTTTTGTTACAGTCTGCATAAAAGGAACCACTCATTGAACAAGACTTGAGAAGTGAGTCACAACTACTATGTTTTCCATCATGCAGCTAATATGTGCATTTTGTGTTCAAAACATATGAAGAGATATTGAATTGGAGTGTTTTGTTGAAAGTAATAGTTTTTTTTAACTATGAAAGTGAAGTTGAAAATAGTGTTTTGTTACAGTCTACATAAAAGAAAGCACCCATTGAACAAGACTTGAGAATTAAGTCACAAACCACTATGTTTTCCATCCTACAACTACTTCTCACAACCCAGTATGTTTTCCATCATGCAACTAATATGTTCATTTTGTGTTCAAAACATACAAAGAGATATTTAAATGGAGTGTTTTGCTGAAAGTAAGGGTTTTTAAAAAAAATGAAAGTGAAGTTGAAAACAATGTTTTGTTACAATCTGCATAAAAGAAACTACTCATTGAACAAGACTTGAGAAGTGAGTCACAACCCACTATGTTTTCCATCATGCAACTACTTCTCACAACCCAGTGTGTTTCCCATCATGCAACTAATATGTGCATTTTTTGCTCAAAACATATGAAGAGATATTGGAATGGAGTGTTTTGCTAAAAGTAAAGGTTTTTGAAAAATATGAAGGCGAAGTTGAAAATAGTGTTTTGTTACAGTCTACATAAAAGAAACTACTCATTGAACAAGACTTGAGAAGTGAGTCACAACCACTATGTTTTCCATCCCGCAACTACTTCTCACAAACCAGTGTGTCATCCATCATGCAACTAATATGTGCATTTTGTGTTTGAAACATACAAAGAGATATTCAAATGGAGTGTTTTTCTATAAAAGTAGGGGTTTTCAAAAAATATGAAGGAAAATCTGAAAACAATGTTTTGTTACAGTCTACATAAAAGAAACCACTCATTGAACAAGACTTGAGAAGTGAGTCACAACCCACTGTGTTTTCCATCATTCAAATAATATATGCATTTTGTGTTTGAAACATATGAATAGATATTCAAATGGAGTTTTTTTTTTCTGAAAGTAAGGGTAATATGAAGGTGAAGTTGGAAACAATGTTTTGTTATAGTCTATATAAAAGAAAGCCCTCATTGAACAAGACTTGATAAGTGAGCCACAACCCACTGTGTTTTTCATCATGCAACTACTTCTCACAACCCACTATGTTTTCCATCATGCACCTAGTATTTGTATTTTGTGTTTGAAACATATGAACAAATATTCCAATGGAGTCTTTTGCTGAAATTAACGGTTGTTATAAAATATGAAGGTGAACTTCAAAACACTTTTTTCTTAAAGTCTATATAAAAGAAAACACTCACTGGAAAATAATTGAGAAGTGGGTCACAACCTATTGTGTTTTCCATCATGCACATGTTATGTGCATTTTATGTTCCAAACATATGAAAAAATATTTAAATGGAATGTTTGTTGAAAGTAAGGGTTGTTAACAAATATGAAGCTGAACTTGAATACATTCTTTTGCTACAGTTTGCATAACAGAAAGTGCTAGTTGCATGTGCTTACATGGATTTGTAAGTAAGTTTGACATAAATAATAAGACTTGAGGTGGAATTTCCTACCATTATTTGATAGTATTTGACATTGTTTATAATGAAATTTTACATGGCAACAAAAAGTGTCATGAAATCTGCAAGAACATTGTCTTACATTTCTTTAAATTAAGAGTAAATTATTTTTGACCCAAAGCTATGAATCAGTGAGGTCACAAACGGGGGAACTCATCCCCTAAATCCTAAAGGGATTGGAGCCTTGATGGCAAGATTAACAATATAACTTAACAATCACATAATTCCACTATTGGCAGAAGACCGTAGTCTTCAAACATACCAAAATACTATAATTCCACAAGATAATTGATCGATAATTGCATGATCAAAGATAATGTAATTCCACACCATAATTGTTCAATAATTACATGATCAAAGATAATGTAATTCCACAACATAATTGTTCAATAATTACATGATCAAAGACCAAATGGAAAATGAATATTGTTAGCCTCTATCATCCTCTCCTACAGTGACTTTTATGTGCAATTGAGGAGATTGTTAGATAAAATCTTATAGGCTTATTTAAGTCATTGCCACTGACGGTGGGGTGATTCCACTTGCACAATGGATTGGGGAAGCCTTTGCTTCAACGATTGCACTTTCAACACCTTTAGCCTATAAGAAACCCATGAATATAAATGACTATGTTCAAAAAGTTAACATATGGATATAAGCAAAAGGAAACATCTGATCTAAGCGTAGAGAAAGAGAATCAGTAGGGGGAGAGATGAAATTCTTATCTGAAAACATGGACAACTTTTGTAACACATTTATATGAGCCCGTGGAGGAGATATACAATTGAAAATAAATGAGAAGGAAAAGGAAAAATGAGACTGATCAAGAAACATCACTAATAATCGAGGCCTAATTTTTTTGCTTCTTTCATAGAAGTTGAGGGAAATTAATAAATTGATTAGGCTAGTGTCAAGAGTCAATAAAATCAAGCCTCACTCTTATTAGCAACATTTCTTCACAAACGCCACTTCCTTGTTCATCCTTGTCCTGTAATGTGAAGAATGTTAACGTCACATCAAATTGAAATGCATGCAACAAATTCATTGAAATTATGAAAATACACATTCAAAAGTAGATTTCAAAATTATCCTTTCTTCCACTTTATTCCTTTGAAAGAACTAGGGATAGTGTGTTTTCCAATATACTATCAAAATCAACATATTTGTAACATAAATGAAATTTTCTAAGTGAAATCACAAAGACACTCTAAAATCAGAGCAAAAAGTGACGACACATTACAACCAACCACAAATGTATACTTTAAAAGGGAAAGTGCACGCTCTCCTCCCTAGGAACCCTTTCTTCTTGCTGCCCTGTTGAAGCACATTTTCCTATCCCAAATAGACACTAACTTGCTCGCGCCCACCACTTCCTTGTCCATCCTTTCCCTATAATGCCAAGAATGTAAACGCCACATCAAATTCAAATGCATGCAACTAATTCATTCAAAATATCAAAATACACATTAAAAAATACATTTCAATATTACCCTTTCTCCCACTTTCTTCGACTTTCCCTTTCAAAGTATGCATCCGTGGTTGCCTATAATATGTAAAAAAGTTGCAAGTGTTACAGGATAATTAAAGTTCCAAAATTTATTGCATTGTCTACTATAAGAAAGGATATAGTTTTTCAATCATAAGAAACAAATTTTTAGGTGGACTTCCTTACATTCTTGGTGTGTAGGAAACAAAAAAATTTGACAAGCAAATAACTAACATGGGACAGTGTCTTTTCCAACAGTGCTAATAATGTGAGATTTTTTTTTCTTGCAATCAAATGAAAATAGTGAAATACCATTTTTACTATTACAAATAGCATTTAATACAACTATTTATTTGAAAGTATCCATGATGATAAAAATAGTCGACCTCAAATGATTTAAATGTCAACCTTTTTCTTTCATTTATAAGCAAGCTACCATAAACAATAAGAATTTAGGTGGCATTTCCTTCTGGTATATTTCATATTAACATAAATAGAATACACATTATAAAAAAACAACCAAATGATTGTTTTCACAATTTGCATAACAAAAAGTGGTAATTGAACAAGAATTAAGAAGTGAGTCACAACCTTGTGAGTTTTCCATCCTGCAACTATTATGTTTATTTTGTGTTCCAAATATATGAACAGATATTGAAATGGAATGTTTGCTAAAAGTAAGGGTTGTCATAAAATATAATGGCGAACTTTAAAACATTTTTTTGTTATAGTCTACATAATAGAAAGTTCTCATTGAACAAGAATTAAGAAGTGAGTCACAACCCTATGTGTTTTCCATCCTACAACTCTTATGTGCATTTTCTGTTCCAAACATATGACGATATCAAAATGGAATGTTTGCTGAAAATAAGGGTCATTGAATACATGCATATTATCAATATATTTGTCAGTGGGCGATACAAAAAGGTATCCAAAATCAACTAAGGTGTCACCAACCAATTGGGTTCTCACAATGTAAGTAACCAAAACGTTTTCATTACATTCATACTGTCTATGTGTAATTGCAGGTTAAAAAACATTGGGTATTATGAACCCTACAACCCAAATACTATTTTCAAACCCCTGAAAAGTAACAACCCAATTGGTTACTCACCCCTTAGGTGAATTTGGATAGTCTTATATATCCTCGACCTACAACTCCGTGTAGAATGAGAAAATGCAGAACACAAAGTGTTTTCTAAGAACAATACTTGTTACAATCTAAAACACATGTCTTAATCACATCAACACCCTTCCCTGCGACAGTGAATGGATAGCTTCTTGCACAAGGAAAAAAAATTCTTGCATAATTTGATGCAATGGGACACCTCCTTTCTTTCCTCACAATGGCATTTTCTCCCATCTGTCGGTTTCATCACTTTTATCACCTACATTGGCGGGCCCTACACTATGCCATCTCCTCATGTTATTTATATTTTTATGTGTTTTTGTATGTACATAGGTGTGTTTTTTCAGGAGATTAGCTATGTCCATATAGGTTTTTACAACATTGTGTGGGTTGAAGGTTTCATAAATCATGCTCTCACATCCCATTGTGTTTTCCAACCTGCAATCATATAGATTTTTAATCATTGTTGGAAAACACTGAATTTTAAAAAATAGCGCCTTTCCTTACACTCCTAGGTCTAAATAATAAAATATTTTTGAGATGAATATTCATACTAAATTGTGTAAAATTCCATGTTGCAAAACACTAGTTTTTCAAAATTTGCAACCCACACAATGTTTTAAAACTCTTTACAAGTGACAACCCAATCGGTTACAAACCCCTCACCTCAATTCCATTGGTTTTTCATATCCCTCACCTACTCTCCAACCTTTCACTTTCAATCTATAGAATGAGGAAACCCACAACACAAAGTTTTTTCCAATAACAGTACTACTTACATATTAACCCTGACATTTCCTTTCATTTCCAGTTCTGTCACTTCTATCATCCGTCTAGCGGGACACATACCACACTATCTCTTCATGTTATGTTTGTTACGATGTATTTCGTTATGTATGCTTTCATTCATTTTTGTGTGTACATAGGTTATTTTTGTCTAGGAGTTGGAGAAAGCTAACTCCTAGACAAAAATAACCTATGTATATAACATATTAGTAACATGATATCATACCCCCCATGCCCCATTCCACGTGGTGGAAAAAAAGAAATGAGGAAAATACTTGACGAATGGCTAGCCATGTGCTGTTAGGTGGCATCACCGGAAAAGGAAATGTGGCTAGGTGGGAAAATAAAAAAGCTAGAAAAAAATGCACCTAACATTGCCATTTTCCACATTTTCATTTTCCAGTTTGGTGGGTGGGGATGGAGGAGGCACGAGTGAAGAAAATGGAGTTGCAGATTGTCGAACTAGAGTAATTTTTTTTCATTTTTTATGTACATAGGTGAATTTTTTCTACATTTTTTGAAAAGCATTGAAGAACTATTGGTTAAAGAAAAAGGGTTTTCATTGATGGAATTTTTTATTTTTTTTCTGCATGTAGGGTTTTCATATGAAATGCATAGCTATTTTTGTTTTTGTAGAATAAAAAAAATCAACTGGAAATTCTTTGCATTCACCACAGTAAGCATCTCATGTATAAAAATATCATAACTTCTTAATGTAGAATCTACTTTGGAAGTTTAACTAACCTGTACACTTGCAATTTAGGCTATGACAACTAGAATAGCCTGTATTTAGTGCAGAAGCTTAACCTACCCTTGTTTTCTTCAATTTTGTTTCCTTGAATATATCAACCACTTGGAAGGGAGACAAGTGTTATCGATAGATTAAATTGGAAAATTAAAGACATTTGGTGCTACAAAGAATTAATTTTTTTCTAAATTTCACCAATATACAATTTATATGTTGTGGTGAGTGCAAAATTCTATCTTGCACAAACAATAAACAAACATATTAAACTATACATTGGGAATTTAATTTCCAATTTAACCTATCGCTAATACTAGTAGTATATATCAGCAATTATATCTGCCATTCTGTAGGAACTGTGAAGCATTGAACGTTCATTTGGATATATAAAAAACCCATCTCTCCTAACATATGAAAGATTCCATAACTTAAAATAATCAATAAGCGCATATAATACAAAGCAAGAAGAATACCACGTACCACTATTAGACTTATGTTTATATCCTGTCTCTCAATGAACATCTAAATGACATATTGGTATCGTAACCATTGTTCAATGATATTGTAAAATGAACCATTACTTGTAAATGAATAAAAAAATATAGATCATTGCAAGAACAAATGTTAACAAATAAACAAAAGCCTTTCTGATCACCTTGATTGACAAAAAAATAGCAGCTTAACTTATCAAACAAACCTATGTACATACAAAATGAATAAAATCGTATACAAAACATATATAAACATACATAAATATGAAAAAAAGGTATTAGGATCTCAAGTAGAAAGAGAATCAATTGATGGATAAGCATGAGATTCCTATGTAGTGCTAGTAGGTATGCAGGATCATCATGGAAAAATAGTCTAAGTGGCAAAAAATCTAGAAAAATTAGGCTAGGAAACTTGACGAAAAATTTGAATAAGTTATCTATATTATTTCAAAAATACAAGTATAGAATCTATATCAAATTGAATGTAGTTTCTAAACTACTAGGTTTATTTAAAAGAAAAAATAATCTATTTGGTAAAAATTTGAAATTTCAATGTAGTAGTACTTAAATTTCTGGGAAAAAATAAGAAGTAGGTCTCTATTTGACCACCCTAACCACAATAAAATGATAATACTTTTTTCATAAGAGATTTTATATATCAGTAGAGGACCTATGTCCCAATGTGATGCATATTTATTTGTAAATTTTTTTCCAAGTAAATAATTAATTATGATTTTTTTATTACAACATTAAAAAAATATTAAAACTTGTATGTCTGACCACCTTAACTTTGTCAAAACTTCATTAAATTCAATATATATATTTTTTAATCCTATAGTATGTGAAGCATACAATGTCACACATGTTTTGGATTCAATAAAAGTGATAGCATTTGAAAGCTATAAATGTTTTTCAATCAACCTATCAATCAGGACTTTAGTCGTAATTCAAATAGAAAATGAATAATAATTATTTATTAAATTCAAAGTAAAGCATAATTTATATAGGTGTGGAAACCTAAGAATGTCCTTTAAACCCTTTTTGTTTCATCAATTTTGTGTAAAATTAATTCACGCCCACATACCCTACACATACCCATCATATCGCCACTTTTTGCCCATCATGATCCTAGTACATATACCCATAGAAAATTCTTTTTGTAAACAACTTATTAAAAAAAAAACATCAACATTCTCTAATTAGAAAGACACTCTCAAAGATGAGAATATTATTTGGGTTGAAGGTTTCATAACAGATACTATTTTCCAACACGCAAGTTTACATAGACAACATTCTTCTAATGAAAACCTTAAAATTTGTAGACAGTAACAATGTACTAAAGTTCATTCACCTTCACAATTTATAGCAACTCTTACTTATAGAAAAAAAATTGAATTTCAATTTTGTCGTATCATTTAAAAATAAATGCACAATATAATTTGCAGGTTAGAAAACACAATGTGGTTTGCCATTTATTTCATTCTATACATTCAAAGTTACGTGGTTGAGAGCATGGGAAGGAATTTCTTGAAAATATTTTGTTAATTAGGCAATAGGAATGCAATGAAAGGCAACATTTTATAAACTCCCATTGTTTTCCAACAACCATTAAAACTCTGAATGATTGCATGTTGGAAAACACCGTGGGAGGTGAGTGCATGATTTATGAAACCTCCAAGCCACACAATGTTGTCAAATCCTCTACAGAAACAGCTAATCTCCTGATAAAACACACCTATGTACATACAAAAATGCATAAAAACATACATAACATGAAGAATAGACACAGTGTGGTACCCACCAAACAGATGATAGAAGTGACAAAACCAATAGACAGAAGGAAATGTCATAGCATGGAAAGTGAGGAGGTGTCCCATTGCATCAATTTATGCCAGTGTTTTCTTTCCTTGTGCGAGAAGCTATCCACTCATTGTGGGAGGGAAGGGTGTTGATGTGATTAAGACATGTTTTAGATTGTAACAAGTATTGTTCCTGGAAAAAAAATTGTGTTTTGGGTTTTCTCATTCTGCGGGTTGAAAGCAAATCGTTGGAGACCGAGGGGTCATTGTAGGTAGGGGATACGGCCAAGTAAGTTGAGGTGAGGGTTTTCTAACCAACTATATGTACATAGGTGTGTCAACTTGGTTTTCCTAGCTTCGCAATTGGGTTGTTATGTCTAGAGGGTTTTACAACACTGTGTGGGTTGCAGATTTCTTAAAACTTAATGTTTTCCAATCCCATTGCATTCTTACTATCTAATTCACAAAAGGTTCCCAATACAATCACAAAACATACCAAATTGAGGTGAGGGGTGCGTAACCAATTGGGTTGTTACTTGTAAAGGGTTTTAAAACATTATGTGGGTTGCAAATTTTGAAAAACCAGTATTTTGCAACTTGGAATTTTATAAAATAGTATGAATATAATTTAGACAGTACAAACATTGTGAGTTTGAGTTGTCATTTTTAGATATTTTTTCTGGCATGGGTATTAGAGGTAGAATGATGCGTGAATTTTTAGTTTGGAGAAAGAAGGGGGAAAACACTCTACATTTCATGTCTACACATTGAAAGATGATGGTTGGAGTGCACATGTAGGAGTTGGAGGAAAAAACCAATGTTTTAAAACCTATAATTAAACAAAACAGTACGAATGTAATTTAGAAAGTACAAATGTAATGAAAGGAACCTTATAACAAGACTTACAAAGAATAAAAATTGCATTCCTATTTCTTAATATGATCCAAATATACATGCACAATATGATTTTAGGTTGGAAAACACAATGGGAGGTGAGGTGACAACATGGTTTATGAAACCTCCAACACACAAATTGTTCTAAAAACTTCTACCCACTGAATCCAAATACCTTACTGGCTATCTATAAAATGATTCCTATCACCACACTCCTATTTACTAAATATGATGATAATGCATGGGTCAAGAAACTCAACTCACAATGCTCTTGGCAACAACTCATATCACTAAACTGAAAAACTTCTCTTTTGAGGCAACTTTCCTTCACAAACCCTTGTTTCATGACACCAAACTAAGATTAAGGAATATATATTCTTGTAGATTCATCAAAACTCTTTAAACATCATTAGAATAGTAGATTCAAACTCAATTCCCATCCTTGACATTTCAAACATGAGAAATTTCGCAATGGATTGTCCCAACTGACCCAATTTGGCTTCCTTTGATCATTCAATTTTTTGAAATACAAAAACAAATTCTCCCTTCAACTCTCAACTAGGTTCAAAAGCCTAAAATACTTCATAATTGAACCCTCTTAAAATGATTTTATGGACACTCAAGATGAAAGACTACAAACTTTACAAATACTTTCCTATTTATGACTGTGTCAACTCTACCATGATAGGGCAGTCATCAATATATGACTCAAAAATCATTTTTTTACCAAAACCAAATATAAAAGGGTTCTAAATAATCCCACACACCCTTAAAAACCAATATTACGTAAGAAGGACTCATATCCCACTATCAAACTCATTAAGACACCCCTGTACATTGTTTACTAGTCTTTTTCCCACCATTTACAGACTAGGGAATCATTAAACCGGTTGAAAACCTTAACCAAAAACTCTACAACTTTAAGATCTTTTAAAACAAACTTTAATATTTCATCTCACCAATTTTCAAGTTATTCCCATGGTAGAATTAAGAGAAACTTAATTTTAAGTGCCCATTGTTTACCCTAGTAGAGGGTTCAACCCACCTCGAGAAAAGCTTCAATATCTTTCATAATACTTAATGATTTTTCATGAAACTAAAATAAAATCAAATAATATTCACAAGGTTTTAACATATAGTAGAGGAGGGGTGGATTCTTTCATAATAAATGGTTGTACAATGGCCTGAAACCATGAATTTGCAAAAAAAAAAACTAAAAATCTGAGAATTTCATTGAACTTCTTATTCACACATTGTCCTCCAGCCTTCCTCGAAGTGTTTGAGGCTTTAAAATTCCTTTATAAAGAAAATACAATGCCTAAAACTAACTCTTTAACTACTTTTTTCCTTCACCTTCCAACTTACAATTTGTTGCATTTTACAATTTTGTATTTACAACTTTTGTCATTTTCTTGCAACTTTAACATTTAATGCCCAATAACCTTAAAATGACTATCTAGACCCTAAAACAAACCTAAAATGGCATAATATACGTTATTACAACCTTAGGACATCACTTTTACATAAAAACCTAGAAGTTGCCTCATGGATGCATATTCTTGCAAGGGTGCACCTGCACCATTCTCTCCAACCAAAAAGAATTCCAATTCCTCTTAGATCATCAAATACTCCTCCTTGTAGTCTTTTATTCCCTGCAATAACTTTCATCTTCATTTTTGTTTTGAGTTGTTCTATTCCAACTTTCTTCCATTTCATCTTGTCTCTATGAATCTGCTCATTCATGCCCTAAAATGTTCCAATCTCCTTTTGTCCTTCTCCAAACTATTGCATCTTGATCTGAAAATTGTTCCATAAAATATTAGCACAACTAAGAAATGATACATTGTTTCTATCACGATACCTCCCTCTTTCTTCAACTCTTTGTAAGTTTCCAAGATCAATTCATCCTTGATCATCTCTTTTTCCAATCTTGACACCAACTCAATATCTTCTTCCTATGAGATCAGGTCCTTTATTTTTGCTACATCTTCATCTTCATGCTTGGGAATGGTTGTAACATATTTGAATTCTTCTTATACATCTTGAAACTCTTCTTCTTTTATTGTCTTCTCCTTTTGACTATCTTTTGAATGGGCCATACCACTTTCCTCTTCATGGTTAAGTGCCAACTAAATGCTTTTTTATGCAAATTTTCCATCTCCCTTTGGAATTCCAACTCTTCTTTCAACGACTTGCTTTAATTTTGCAACTTATTTCTCTATTTACCTCATATCTTTTCTATTTCTCTCTTTTTATTCTTTCTTTTGTAACTCTGCTACCAGTAAATTCCTTCTCAAAATATCCATCTTCACAAGAAAGTCTCTCCTTGCTTCAACTTCGCTTTGCCTCACCTAGGCAATCGGGTTCTTTCCTCAACCTACACAATACAACACACAACCACAAACAAAAACTCTCTCTCTACCAAAAACTTTCTAAGCTTTGATACCATACTGATGACAATGTAGGGGTCAAACAACTCAACTCACACTACTCTTGGTAACAACTCAGATCACTAAACTAAAAAACTTCTCTTTTGAGACAACTTTCTTTCACAAACCCTTGTTTCATGACACCAAACTAAGATTAAGGAATATATATTCTTGTAGATTCATCAAAACTCTTTAAACATCATTAGAATAATTAAACAATCATTTGAAAACTGTGGTGGGAGTGGCGGAACCCACTAGGCGAAAGGAAGTGAGCAGTCGGTCATTTGAATGTTCAACAATGGAAAATAGTGCTAGAGGTTTTGGGTTTTGTGAGGTAGAAGGATACTGGATGATGGATGATGGTCATTAAGAATGGTGAGGAGGTTAAGGAAACCCACATGGGGTGGCCCAAAAGGGCAAACCCACCTAGCCCCAAGGATTTCAATTTTGAAAAGCAAAGTCAATCAGTCGAGGAAGCTCTGGAAAGGCCTAAAGCCTTGAAACATGGTCAACTCAAGATGAATTCTCTAAATATCATTGACCATCCAAGACACAAACCAGGGGGCACACAAAATGAGGCAGTGACCAAAGTGACTCAAGGAGGTGAAAGAAAAAGAGGGTCCCTATTCTGAACAGGGTGTGTGTGCGAAGGGCATAAAAAATGGAAACTCTACTGGAGAATGCTTCTAAGCATTCTAAGTATAAGTATTCACTCATAACCAAAAATCTATGGTTTTGTAGACTAGAATCCTATTTCTAGAAGTTAACTAGGAGAACTAGATCCTTAGCTAAATTAACCCATTAAACATCTTAGAAGTGTGTGCATTTAGTGAATTCATTCCCTTCCATTACAAACTAAGACAAGTGGTAGCTAATCTAACCGAGCAAGCTAAATGAGTTGTCTAACCCCAAAAGTAACCTAGACATTTCCCCATTTCCAGTCAACTGTCAATAGCCCTGGTGGAGTTGTTGCTATGACCC
This sequence comes from Sequoia sempervirens, assembly GCA_007258455.2. Classification (NCBI taxonomy): domain Eukaryota; kingdom Viridiplantae; phylum Streptophyta; class Pinopsida; order Cupressales; family Cupressaceae; genus Sequoia; species Sequoia sempervirens. The sequence goes on from VDFB02115014.1 coordinate 31,041, forward strand.
CACGAACATTGCTCTACTGCCAGCTAGGCATCCATAGCCCCAATAGAGTTATCCACACACCCATATGGTTGCTTGATTTTAGAATTTTCTTTTTCTTTTCTTTCTTTCAATACTTTTTTTAATATTTTCTTCTTTTGCTCAACCATGTAAGCATCAAAGCCTACTATGGGTTGGGGAGCCATAGTTGTCACTGGAGAAAACTTAAGATTTTTTTCTTTCCAAGTTGTCATAAACAACTGCTATACAACTCCTTGGAAGAAATTAATATGTGTTTTGTGTTGAATCTGAGATGAACATAAAGGGAAGATTCAACAAAGGGTCAAGTTCTAAGTCAAAGTTCAAGTGAGGAAACCATTTCATGGTAGCTATTAGAGACCAATAGTTGAGAGTGAATATTTAGCCAAAGAACACTAAGAGTGGGCAACAAAGTGAACCATTCTTTGAACAAGCATAGCCACCACAGTAAAAATGAAGAACACTCTCATCAAAGAATAGAAAATATGAAATAAATGAAACAAAAGTGGTGTGACGCAAGAAAACAAAGCAAATGAAAAGCATCCAAAACTAACCTATATACAAGTATTTACAGGAAAAACTCCAAAAGAACTCAAGATTGGAAGTAATGCTTTAGGTGTTTCCCATTGATAGGAAACAAGACACCTTAACTAGTTAAGGTCTTGAGGAAAAAAGCATTGTCTCTGAGGATTTCAACAATCTGAAAGGGGCCAAGCCAGAGCTTGTTGAATTTGTCATGTCCCCCTTTCTTCTCACTGGCCTTGTCCTGGCATAGGCCTAGATCAACAATTTTGAAGGCCTTTACTTTGGCTTGTCGATCAAGCCATCTTTTGACCACACCCTGGTGTTTAGCAAAATTCTCAATGGCATGGTCACACACTTCTTCTAAGTGTAGCATCTTAGCTAGGCGAGCTTCTCTTTGATTCCCTTCTTCGTAAAAGGTATTGATGAACTATAGGGTGGGGATTTTCAGGTGAATTTGGAATATTGGCTCTAGGTTGTAGATGAGATGGAATGGGGAGTCACCCAGGGCAGACTTATGGCTTGTGTAGTATGCTTAGAGGGAAAAGTAGAGTTGGGTATGCCAATCCTTGAGATTCTTGTCAAGTAGTTTTTTTATGACAGTAATCAGCTTTTTGTTTGTAGATTCAACTAGGCCATTGCCCCGAGGATAGTAGTTGGATGAAAAATTAAGGGTAATCTTGTAATCGAAGGCCCAACTAGCAAATTTAAGTGAGGAAAAGGCTTGAACATTATCACATACTAAGGCATATGGGCAACCAAAATGATTTAAAATGAAGCTTTCAAGAAAGTTTGCAACTTACCTTTGTCATGCATTGCCTACAAGCAATAGTTTTTTTCCATCTAGTACAATAATCAGAGGCAGCTAGAATGTACCTGTTTCCTATAGATGATGGTGGTATTACCAAACCAATGAATTCAAGACCCCATTGCACAAACAACCTCACCTCCAGGACTAGGTGTAGCGGGACAACAACATTCCTTTCTCGGGTTGCAGCGGTCTGTTATATATGGCATGTGTGGGCATGGTTATGAGCATCCTTGAAGACTGTCAGCCAATAGTAACCTACTTTTAAGATTTGATGCACAGTCAAGGGACCAAATCCATGACTGGTACCAAATTTTTCATGAAATTATTTCAAGTCCAATCTGCTTATTCTTTGCTGAGGCATCTCAAATAGAAACCTTCATGGTTCTTCTTGTAGAGAATGGATCCCTACAGCATGTAGCTTCTACTTTATAGACTGAGAGCATGTTTCTAAACTCCTTGCAAGTGATGTGGGAAATTTTTGTTCAATGAGTAGTAGAAGATTTCATCATACCATTCCCCTGGGGAAATGTCTTCAAGTTGATATTGCTATACTGCAAGCTCAGGTCCTGCCTCAACTTTTATCTCAGCTATTATTCAGGTAAGGGCTTGTCCTCTTACCAACTTCATGGGTTGAATTTCCATTTCATATTCCTACAGTAGGGTAACCCACTTGGCTCTTCATTCTCCCAACTCATTTTACATTAGCAACATCTTCACAGCAGGATCAGGGACAATGGCAAACACCTTGTTTCGTTGGATGTAATTCCTGAACTTCTTAACCCCTCTAACAAGAACATATGCTTTCTTTTCCACATTGTGATATCTTAGTTCAACATCTTTCAAGGGAGCACTCATGAAGGCAATCGGGTGCTCATTTCCTTTGTCGTCCTTTCGGGTTAAAATGTTGGCACACGCGTGATCTGAAGGAAATGAATAAATGTAGAATGGCTTCATATAATCTGGGTTGAAAAACATTGGTGCTTCGACAATGGATTTCTTGATTTCCTCAAAGGCTTTCTTTGCTTCCAGATTCAAATCGATCTTGGCATCTTGCTTCAACATGGCATTAAGTGGCTTGACAATTTTAGCAAATCTTGTGATGAATTTTTTGACAAAATTTATCTTTCCGAAGAAAGATTTTAGTTCTTTCTTACTTCCTAGCAGTTGAATCTTCAGCAAGGATTAGATGCACTCGGGGTCTATGGAGATTCCTCGTTCTAAAATAATGTGTCTGAGTAACTTGCCTTCAGTGACTCTGAAGATGCACT
>VDFB02115015.1:0-28736 GCA_007258455.2 Sequoia sempervirens
AAGTTAACACCACCATAGAATACCAATGGATCAAAAACGAGGAAATCCTGCAAATGATACGTATTTTAATATTGCATCTTACAAAGAGAAACATGGCAACATATTTTTTCTAGGACCCAAACGCACTAAAAAGTTGTCATAATTTTACAAATACACTAGTTACTTATAAGCATACTTAGTTGAAGATATATCTAGATTTAAGACTATAAGAAAAGATAGTGACAATTTGCAATTTTTACCAAAGTATGATGAAATCTCTGCTTCAAAGAGGATACTTAAATACAACTCCCTCGTGTAGCTTTTTAGTGATCATACTGCTGGGCGTAAAAAATTTGCCCTCGATAAGCTTATAGATACATATAATATATTAGGAGAGACTTCTACCAATCAAAAATAAAATGATAAATCTAACACCATTAAAAAAAATTGCCATTGATAAGCTTATAGATACATATAAATTTATAATATATGAGGAGAGGCTTCTACCAATCAAAAATAAAATGGTAAATCTAACCAATAAAAACATACACGCCACACCAGGGACTGTATGACCCCTTAAGAGGGGATCAACCAATTTGTATACTGGAACTGAAAAAATCCAAATGTGGATCTGGGAAAAGCACGAAAAGAGATTTTGAATCTTGATACATTGATATAAAATAAGAAAAGGCTAGACCAATAACTGTGTATGAGAAATGAAGTGTTATATTTGTATTACCTCTTCCACGGGTCTCACAGCATCTCCATGAGACTGCTAACAAAGTTGCTCCCTTTACTGCATTTTGATGTTTAGCTGATGAAAACTATAAAAGCGTATAAATGCTGTGAATTTTTATTTTATGAACACTGGCATACCACTGACAATAGTCAATGCCTTAAAACTTTTCTTGGTGGTTCAATTTCTGACAGAGATGGCTCCAACAGTGACACTGTAAAATTAGAATAGACCCATAACATTTGAAAGGCATCTAAAGCATTTTCTGTAAGAGATCATAATTTCATATATCCTGAGCCACCTGATGTTGAGCTTAGACCTAGAATAGCACAATTTCAATGGGAACAGATGATGACACTGTTGTGACCATTTCACACATCGCCCCATTGCAAATGGGGACCCCCTGTTTTCGCTTTTTGCCTCGGTGTTGCAACTGCTTATCACTTGTCTTTTTACAATGAGGTCATCATTTTGAGGGTTCCAAGTCAGTCTTTTTGCAAGTCATTTGAGCCAAGTCAAGAATCCATGCTTGAATCAGCGCATAGATGTCATGGAAGCGCTCAGAAGGCCCAAGAAATGAAGATCGCCTGTGAATTCGGCCAATTCTGAGACTTCCTACTTTTTAGGAAATTTTGCTTTTTCGCTTTTTCATTTTTGGCATTTTTGGACCAAATAGGGTTCCCTATTTTTTAGGGTTTTGCTTTTTCTATTTTTAGAAAGTTTCTATATTTGGAAAGGTCTCGAATTTCAAAAATCCACTCAGAAGTTCGAAAAACTCGATAGAACTCTTAGAAAATCAAAGAGAAAATTGAAAAACCATTGAAAAATCTGGAAAAGCAAGCAAAAAGCATGAAAAATCAGTAAAAAGCATGAGAAAATCAGACTGAAAAGTATCAGATTCTTGAAAAATCAGTCCAAAATCAATCAGATCTAAGCAAAAATCACAGAAAATTAACCCAAAAAGAGTAAAATTCATGAAAATCTGGTTAAGTCTGAAGAATTCGCCATAAGGAGGATGGTCCTTGAAATGTGGGATAGAAAGAAGGAAGGAATGTCTGGAAGTCTTCAAAGTCTGCCCAGCACTAAGGAGAGGATGGCAAAGACTAAGGAAAGTCTGCTCAGCACTAAGGAAGGAATGTCCAAGACAGGAAGAGATCCGCCCAGCACTAAGGAAAGGAATGTCTCGAGACACTAAGGAAGTCGCCATGCTCAAGGAGTAAATGCCAAGACCTTCCAAAGTCCATGCACACTTTGGCAAAGAGGTCTTTGAACTCCGCTTGAAGCCTTGAGGGGTTAGGAAAACACCCTTGAGTCTACCACACACTTGCGCAGGTTGGGAGAGAAGTCCGCCTAGGCACATGGGAGAGGAAAAAATAAAAAATTTCACTAAGTATTGGTGCCTAGCAGGAAAAAATTCGAAAATTTGCCTAAGTGTAAGAGCCTAAAGGATGAAAAATTGAGATTTTTGGCTAAGTATTATGGCATTTTCAAGAGGAAAAGTGTTAGAGTTTGAAGGGAGAGTGCTATAGAAAATTCGCTATGGCATGTGGAAAGTGGAAAAGACTTTGGGAAGTCCGCCTAGGCTATGGCAAAGAAAAAATGAAGTGTGCCTAGCATGAACATGGAAGAGAAATTAAATTGCCTAAGTATGGATGTCTGGAGAAAATGTTATAAAAATTGACAACTTTGGCCAGAGAAAAATGCACAAGGCAAGGAGAAAGGAAAGATCGCTCTTGGCCAGAAGGAATAAAATTTGTGAAGCGTCAAGGAAATTCGCTTGATAAAGACATCCAGACAAGGATTTGCCTAGGAAAATTTGTCCGAGCAAGAAAAAATTGACTCTGGCAGAAGAAAATGTGCCCGGTGCAATTAAAAGTTCGCCATGGCAGGGAAAAATAAGGATCTGGCATAACATTTTCCGGCGAAATGGCTAGAATTTTGACTTGGCTAGACGAAAATTGGAATAAGATTGGAAAATAAACTTTTAGCCAAAGAAAATGGAGAGGAAATCAAAATAGCCATGGGTCCAAAACGAATGGGTTGGAATAAATTAAAATATTTTAATATTTTAATAATTTATTCCCAATACTTAGAAATATGAAATGCCTTGGACAAAATAATGGATGGAAAGGCAAGCTTCAAGTCCGCCCAAGGTGAAGATGTCCAACATGAAGCAAAGTCTGCCCAAGGATGGATGTCCAAGACAAGTGCAAAATCCGCCCTCAAGCATGATGGAAAATTTCTAAGGCATAAAGTGCCTAGAGGAGAGATGGATTACCAAACACATATGAGAATCCGACCTTGCTCGAAATGGGTGGGCTGACCACAAGAATGCGAATTTTCGAGCCGAGCATGTCCAAACCTTTACAAAGTCCGACTTTGCTTGGAGAAAGTATGTCCAGACATCCATAAGATCCGCCAAGTACAGTGGCAAACATGATGCAAAGTCCGACCTAGACCAAGAAAAGAAATGGCAAAGTGTTGAGAAAGTTCGCCAAGCATAAAGAAAAGATGGTGAAACCACTAGCAAATCCGACTTTGCTCAACTGAGAAATGGCACAAGCATGATAAAGTTCGACTTCTCCCTAGACATGTTTGTCCAAAGTGGCTTGAAGTCTGACTTAGGCCGAGAGAGAAAACATCCAAGCTCATGTGAAGTCTGCCCAGGAGAGGATCAGAAATTGGCTAAAACTCAAAAAATTGACAAAGTGTTGGTACCTTGAGGAGGGAAATTCAGAAAACTGGCTAAGTGTTGGAAAGAAAACAAGAGGAATGAAGAGGAAAATAAAGAGGAAGTAAATAAAATCCTTATCCAAGGATGGAATTTTTCCTACTTAGTACAAGCCAAATTCAAAATTGAAGAAAAATCGACGGGCAAAGTTCATCCCAAAACCTTGGCTAAATGTTGAATAGTTGATGTGAGAAGGTGGTACAAAATGAACTTGAATAGCCAAAATTTGGCTAAGTATGGGAAATACTTCATAGAGAAAATTCCAATTTCCTCTATCATGGCGAAAGTACAGGGGCATTCTTCTCCAAATTCAAGACACTTGAACGGATATCCAGACATCTTGTAAGGATTTCATCTACAATCCCAGACCGGTTGAAGCAATCAGGGCAACTTCTTGAGGGATTTCATCTCCTAAAGAATTAAAAACAAACTTCCAATCAGAATCAAATGGTGACAAGAAGAGTGTTCCAAACAAATCTCCATACTTAGACAATTTCTCGGCACAAATTGGAGAATTCAAAGAGGAAATCCAAAGGAATAACATCAACCCAGTTCAAGCATGAGGAAGTTCAAAGCAACCAACTTCAAGTCCAGATACCTGCTCCAAGGGGAGACTTCGATTCTCAAAGATTCGATGCAGTGAAGAAGAAATCAAAGTCTCAAAGAGTCAAGATCAAAGCTAGGAAGGGAACAAGCACAACGAGATGAGTCATCGGCGAGGGAAAATATTCTAAGACAGAAGCCTTGCGTGGAAGAAAAGCGAAGCAACCAAAGGAGGCTTATCCGATCGCGAGGTGAAGCCTCGTCATCTTCCAACCAATCAAGTGTTACGAATCAACATGCAACAACTTTCTATTTTATTGTTGATTTATATTTATACAAAAGGACCAAGTGTCCTCAAATGAAAATTTCTCATTAATTGAAGTGACAAACCCTAATTAGGGTTTTATTTTGTAATCTCGGTCGTTGATTTGAAATCAATCTTGGCCATTGAATTGTAATTGGGAAGCCTATAAATTGAGCTCGCCCCCTCATTTGTAAGGTGTGGAGACAGAGTATGAGATTGTTGCATTGAGACTATTTCGAATAATAAAAGCTCTTATGCATGATTTGCTTTGAATAACTTTTATTGTCAAATAGTAAGCGAGGTTGCATATCTTCTTCCGCCATAGATTAAAGTTAGAATTAGATTAAATAGAATTTGCTTTGAAAGTTGGTTAAGTGAATGAGAGATTGATCGTATTGATTCAATGGTGAAGTATTGCTCATACTTTCTTCGAATGGATGATATGCATTCGATGCGTAAAGTTAGCCTGAGCTTATAATCGTGGAAGCTTAACTTCAGCCTCATTCGAGGTCTGAAAATCATTATCATACCCTTTGAAGATTGCACCCATTTTGCGTATGTTGTCCAGCAGGAGGCGAAACAAAGTGTGGTTTATCCCATTCACCGGATCTTTATTGTCTCTTGAATTCTTAGGCATAGAATAGACCTCCTAAACCCTTATCCTTTTTGTTATTTTTTGAGATCCACATTGAAAGTCCTAAGTGAAGAGAAGCCTTCAATGATAAATCCGCCTAAGTCCCACACTTGTGAAGATTTCCTTAACGTAAGTTCCCTTGTTTATTACCAGCAAATCACAACGCCCATTGAGCTTATCCACACGTCGAGACCTGACAAAAGAAACCTTGGAATCGCCATATGATCTTCTCGCAATCTTAGCATACGCGGTGGTTTTTCAAGAGAGGATAGAGTGTCTTTGGACATTTTATTCTGTGTGTTCGGTGGATGATAAAACGTACACCAACAGACACTATTGGTGTGATTCGTATTGAGAATGGATATGAAAATCGAAACTGAAAACCCCATGGTCGCAATAAAGTGCCAAATGCCAGTAAATTAGATTTTCAAAGGTCAGTGTTTTGCGCATTGCAAGAAAAAGAATGATGGGGAGCTCCAGAAATATTGTGCATAACAAAATATTTTAACTCAGAGAATTTTTTGAAGAGGAACCATAAATATTGACAACGAACAGCAGCCAAGGAGGTGCCAAAATATCCAATATGCATTATTCTTTCTTCAAATATGCACATCGGTAACAAACTTTGGATGAAAAAGTCACATCCCAAATGAGATGAAATTTGCTATTGAGAATTTCATGCAACCCAAGGTCAAATAGATGTGTAGTAGATCACCACTGTATAGGCTTTTTCCAAATCACACACAAATTTAATTATTGGCAAGCATGCCAATGGAAGGGAAAACACTTAGCAAACAATCTCTTGAGCTTATTGAAGAAATCATCCTGAGGGAAAAGAATGTGAATGATGATATAATCATTTGGGCCATAATAGTCACCAGCCTATATTGTATTTTTATTGTCTATTATAGTTATCTGTAAATATCTCTATGTATCTATGTTCTTCTAGAAGCTTCCTTGTTCTAATAGTTTGTTGTGTATGTCTTCCCATTTCTCCCTTTCTCTAGAAGCTTTGCCTTCTCTTCCTTCTCTTGAAAGCTTCCTTTTGACTAGAAGCTTCTTTATACATCATTGCAACCTATAGCAACCTAATACAATAGAGTGCAAAACACATGCAATTGTGACTGATCCCTTTGTGCTCTATCTTGCCTGCAAAGGTGCAGGAACTGGTGTAGCATAGCATTTACATAAACTAAAAACTAATATCAACAAAGAAGATGCAAAAATGAAAATTTGAAACATTGAGCTTTTTCTGGCTTAGGCTGGGCCATTTCACCTGCTTAAATTTGTAGCAATTTTAAATTAGAGACAAAATAAAGACAATGAGACTACGGAATACACCATCCTCAATATACTAAAACAATATCCTAGATTCCTAAAAATATAACCTTATTATAAGTTATAGGATAATAGATTCCAACAAGCAATGGAAACCCATATTTCATTCCATGAATGCTTCCATTTGTATAACATTAGTCCACCAATCAACATAAAATAAGTGTAAGTTGCAGATGTTAGTCTGCTGAAACAAACTGCTCAGTATCTACATCATCTGATTATTAGAAGTCCATTTCCACTACTTTCTTGTAGGGGGATACAATGAAAGGCTGATAACTATATAGATCTTAAAGGGGAGGTTATGGAACGCCTCTCAACATGCATTGAAAGAATGACACCCAAGGTTGAGGTGAAGGACCTCATTATTTCAATGCTGTAGAATTACAAACAAGCTAGGGGGAGGCACAAAAGATAGCCCTTTGAAATTTTTCTCAAATTTGTAGCACTTCTAGATTTGAGGGCAATTGGAGTTTGTTTTAGTCCATTCACATGAAAAAGTGCAACAAATTGACTCAACAATGCCTCAATAACCTGGTTTTGTGCAATACAACCTTTGACTTCACATAAGAAAGGTGGACACACATCAATAACAAGATCTTAAAAACCTGGACGATATTGATCCATACAATAACTGAATTCACACAATGAGAAGACCCCTATGTCCATAGAGGACAATATTGTTGATTTCATGAGGCAAACCATCGAGGGTGTAAATGTAGGAGAAATAGGAGAGTTTGAATTGGAGGACATCATAGTAGATAAAGTCCAACATGAGGAAAAGGAGGAGCCACTGACATCTAGTACTAAGGAGGAGTTGCAGGTGCAACCTTGTAGGCTAAGTGAGGAGCCACAACCAAGTGTGAAGACTAGACTCTCCACAATTTTTCACTAGACAAGGAAGAGAAAATAAAATATTGTAATTTGTGTAATGTTCCAGCCAAAATTATTTTAAAGTTTATAAATTTTGGTTTAAATATTTAACCTGAAGTTAGCCAAAAACCCAAAATTTTCTCCTTTTTTCCTTTACACAATAATATGAAACCCTAATCTAACAGACCAGATTTTCCTTCATTACTTTGGCATTCATTGATAGCATGATCCAAATCATGTTTACAAGAATGTGAAATAAATTGCTAAGTATCTATTATATAAATCAGGTCTACAATACATTGACCTAGATTTGGTAAAACCTAGATTTCAAATGGAGCCAACATAGGTGAATAAACTCTCAAGTATTTCATAATACTACTGATGTTTGAAAAATATTACAACATGCAGTAACAACAACAAATACAATAGCATAACTACTATGCTCAAACCAACAATAAACTAAAGATTATACAATCATTGTGCAACAACTACATTTACCCTAATTTAGCAATACTATGAAATCTCCTTCATGATTTACACAAAACATCAGTGTTACCCCAAGTTTCCAGGATGGGGACGACAGGGGAGGGCGGGACGAGTCCCCAAGTTTTCGATTTTTGAGGTCAAATTTGGGGACGGCAGGGGACGGCTATATAAAAATATAGGGAAATTTTTAAATATTCATATGATAACATGGATAAGGCATGCATAAAATACATTATAGAACCTTAACATATAACATTTTTGTTCAACATTATGCCAATACTCAATATGCATTCAAAATTAACATACACGAATCATGAAACAACCTCCAAGTTATAATTTATAAACTTATATCAAAATGCCCGAAGGCTACATTGCTGCCATATAGTTTTAAAGTTTGCTATGAAAATCAAAATACAATATCGTATGTCAATAATAAATAAACAAAGAGCACTACTGCCCCTAATCATCTCTCATAACTGCATCAAAATCAGAGTCATCCTCTGAGTCACTGCACTATGATGGTCCTCCTCAACCAACGAAACCCTCAACTGTCTCCTCCTCATCTACCTGGGCCATGTCCTCGGGATCAATATCCCACCGTAGAGCTGGAGTTTGTTGATGCTCTAGAGTCCGTCGATCCTAAAGCCGAAGAGCACTATGAACGACCATTAGCTTCTTTGCTCGTCTAGAGGTAAGTCTATTCCTCTTGAGGGAGTGGATAAAGCTATACGTGGACCAATTCCTCTCTGTAACAGAGGAACAAGCAACCTATGCAAGAAGGCGAGTAGCAAGTGTCTTCAACTGCGGTGTATCCTTCCCATGATAGGTCCACCATCCAATGGGGTTCGATTGAGCTAATATAGCTCTATCCAACCTCGCCTGTGGTTTACTCAAGTTTGGGCCATTAAGATTTGCAAAGTCTAGGAATTGTGTCTGAAGTAGTGAAGCCTACTTTGCTGGATAAATCTTTTCAATGGCCCGTGTGAACCCATCTAAAACCTCAGGGTCATCACATGGAGGCACCCTATTGGCCCTTGGTGCATACCATTTTGGATTTAGAGCAAAGGTAACCATAGGAAGCAGGGTGTTCATTGTATTCCACCTCTGTGTCACAATGGGCCTAATGTGTTGCTCATATAAATCCAAAGTGGGATCCTTTGCCGAAATAGTTTGCGTGATCTTCCCAAGCATCTGTCAAATGTCTCATATATCTCTCCAAGACTAGGAGAGTCTGTATCAGCATATCAGATGACATCTACAATAGGCGAGATGAAGGAGCAAATATATCTGCATAATGCAAACAAAAAGTTCAAAATAATTAGTTGACAAGTTAATTGACATGTTAGAAACTTCAAAAGTTGGAACATTGGACAATAAAATTAAAATATTAAAATCAGCCATCTAATATGTCTTACCTCACATTGGCCCACCAATCGTTATTGAGGATCTTTTGTTTGATGGTCTTTCCTTGAGTAGAACTTGCATTAGGTCATCTAGTCCACTCTGCATTGACTATCATCAGTTATAGAGGCTCATGCACCTCAAGCATCCTCTCCAACAAGATGAAGTATGTGGCATATCTACATTCATTGATTCAATGATTCATTAAAAAATAAAAATTTAAAGCAAAATCAGATTATGAATATAAATTGAAAGTGAAACAAAATGAAGTGGCATACCTTGTCTCAACAGGTTTGAGAAACTCCTCCTTTGAAAATGTTTTGAAGAGAGCAAGTGAGGTGTGGTGATTGCAAATGAACATCTAAATATCTCTAGCTTCTACCACCGTTTGCTTCACCCAATCCAACTTCCCTATGTCTTTCAATGCATTGTTCAATGCATGAACACAACATGGGGTCCAAAATATGTGCCTATAAGTACCCTCTGTCATGTCCCTTCTAGGTGACATCTCGGGGCAGCGGGATTGGCCCTATCATCACGACCCTGCGTGGTAGATGAATTTGGATAGAGGGTCACTTGAACTTAGCTGGAAAAACGATTAGCGAGGGATTGATCAGTTGTCTTTCGTTCTGGCTCAATCAGAGACATTTTGCAGAATTGCTATTTTTAGCAGTTCTTGGCAGGCAGTGTGGGACCACTGCTATTTTTAGCAGTTTGGCTGTGGCGGCATCAGGAAACACTTCAGGGTTCGTCAACATCAGACGGATTGATCATCGGGTTAGAAACGAGGGAGATATTAATATTTGATCATATTGATTAAATATTAATTAATTAACGTTTATAATATAAAGTTATAATTTAATATTATAACTTAAGTGTTTATTCCTTGAGGGGTGCGCCATCATGAAAAGGGGGCCAGTTGACATTTAAATAATATTTAAATATTCAGTGGGGGAAACTATGGAGAATTGGAAATATTAAAATATGAATATTTCATTAAAACCCTATTTTGTAGCAAATCGCACTTTTGAGTGTATTTGAGGATTTTGCATTAGGAAGTGAGCGATTATGAGATTATTGAGTTTGATATTGATCAATTTTTGGTCTGAGCCTGAGACTTAGGGTTTCACGTTCGATTCCTTGGAGAACGAGCCATCTCCAGCGGAAAGCAATTCAGAGAGTGTGCAATATCACTCGATCTATTGCCTACAGAGGTTTTCTTACTCAGAGAAAACTACAGAGCTTCAGAGAAATTCACATCTTCAGTTATTTACAGTTGTTAGCATCCAGATACCTTCCTTTGCAGTTGGCGCACCTTTCAGAGCTCACAGAGGGAAGCCGTACTGTTTTGTTCATTGCTGATTGTGGAAGCCGTACTTACCAGGCCGTACTTCCATTATTACAGCCATTACCTTGATTTGAGCGTCTTTGTCTTGGGAGGAATACGCCTGAATCTTTGACCTTCTACAGTCTCCAGCATAGGCGCATGTTACCTGGGCATCTTCAGAGGATATGATTTGAAGGAAGGAGTGCATTTATTGAAGCAGCCGTACCATTCTGTACTTCTGCAGCAGCAATACCAGGTTTCTCAAATATTGAAAATTCGCTATTTATTTCATTATATGTATCTGGGTATCATTGAAATCAATAGAAAAGCTTGAAATAAGATACTGGCGCCTATATTCTTTCATTTCCAGAGTAATTAGAATTTTATTGAATTTATTTCAATTTATTATCAAAATTGTACCTTTTCAATATTGCATCAAAAACACAAAAAAATTGCAAAAACCCTAAAACGTCAGAAAAACATTAAAAATCTATCAGAAGCAGTAACAGGGGGAAACCTAGGGTTTCTACAGTGGTATCAGAGCTTGATTCTGCCATCCTAGGGTTTGGCCATCACATGCAACCAGAGGAAATTGATACATACAGGTACTACACTCGCAGACGTGCCTTGCTTGAAAGGCAACGCAGCTTGAGCAGGCAGCCGGAAATCATGGCTGACAGGAATGATAGGGCTGAGAGAACAGATATACCTCGGACAGATATCCCTCAGAATAACCGAGATCAGGATGATGCTGAGGTCTTACTCACACTCAGAGATCTTCGTGCAGGACAACGTCGATCTGACGATGTATTACAGCAGGTAGCACAGGCACTGCAGAGATTAGGGACTTCGAGGAGACCGTCACCGCATCGTGACGATGACAGGAGTGATGCTGGGTCACGGAGAGCACCTAGGACAGTGTCACGGACAGCTGATAGGCCTACAAGGCCTACGTTCACGAGACAGGAGCCCGATGAGGCTATGCCAGAGGAGGATCGGGATGATTTGTTTGCTGATAACCTTATGGCAGCAAACGAGGAGTGGGAGTTGATACCTCCTGCAGTCAGAGAACGGATCACTTTTGACCGTTTTATCACACAGAGGCGTGAACACAATAGGGCTCGTCAGGATTGGAGACCCCGACAGCAGAATAATGACCTCAAACATGCAACTAACAGGTTGAATCTGGTAATGTTTGATGGCAGTGGGAAGATGACAGCCCAAGCTTGGATTAGCAAGCTTGATACATTCCTTGCCTTGCGTCCGATGGCTGAGAGAGACGCTATCCGTTACGCTACACTGCACCTCGAGGGAGTAGCTTATGACTGGTGGCATCACGGTATGGTGACGCTACATCATGATAGGATCACTTCATATCAGGAGTTCATAGACAGGTTGGTTGAGAGATTTGATAGGAAGGATCCGGAAACTTACTTCAGAGATTTGGCACAGTTGAGGCAGAGTGGCAGTCTCGAGACTTACATCAGCGACTTTCAGAGGCTTTCCGTCATGGTTCGAGCATATCTGAGAGGCGGTTGGTAGTTCTCTTTATGGAGGGTTTGACAGAACCACTTAAAGGCTGGATAAAAGCCTTTGATCCTCAATCATTACAGGAGGCGATGAGGAAGGCACGTAACATGGAGTTCGCAGCCCCGGCAAATAAATTTAACTCCAGAGGTTCTTCATCGTTCCGAGACAACAAAGGGTTTAATAAAAACAATGACAAATCTGATTATAACAAAAACAAATCAGATTATAGAAGCGATTCGAAGGGTAAATCAGCCTTCCCACCCTTGGATCGTGAGGCCCTGAATGACCTTCGCAGGAAAAAGTTATGCTTTTACTGCATGGGACCGTATGATGCCAATCACGATTGCCCTCTAAGACCTAAGGGCAAGGCGAATCGTGTTATGTGGGCATACTATGAAGACTCCGAATCAGAAAATTCAGAGCAGCCTGAGCATTCGGATGAGTCAGAGACAGAGACTCCAGAGCATAGAGTGGAGGTAGAGCCCGAGCTTCAGATACAGGAGGGCAGATTGTCTAGCATTCAGCAGGAGGGTTCTTTCCGGCTCCGTGGTGTATTAGCAGGTCAGAGGGTCATTACCCTATTGGATACAGGAGCTACACATAATTTTATTGATGCTAGGTTCGTTGAGAAACGAGGGCTTATCACAGGGGAGTTTGAGGGCATCAGAGTCAAAGTGGCGGATGGGTACACTTTGAGATGCGAACGCATGATTAGAGATCTTCCATTACGCTTGAACAACTATGAGTTCAAGGCAGATTATTATGTTGTCAATATGGGAGACATTGATTTAGTATTGGGAATGAAGTGGTTACACTCATTGGAGGAGGTCACACTTCGTCTCAAGGATATGGAGATACGTTTTGAGGTCGACGGGAAGACTCACATTCTTAAGGCAATACGGGACAGCGACCTTAAAACAATTTCCTTTCGCCGAATGGAGCGGCTCATGCGTCATGACATGGTAGAGTGGGCTGCCGAGTGTCATTTAGCACCTTTACAGGAGGGACAGCAGAAGACAGAGTATCATCCGGACATTCAAAAGATCAGAGTCAAGCATGATAAGGTGTTCAGTGATATTCCGCCAGGTAGACCTCCAGATAGAGGGATCGAGCACATTATTGAGCTCGAAGAGGGTGCAAAACCCATCATGATAACTCCTTACAGACATCCGAAAAGATTGAAGGATGAGATTGAGAAGACCATAAAGGAGTTACTGGCTATGGGTCACATTAGACCTAGCAAGTCGCCGTTCGCTTCTTCTGTTGTGTTGGTGAAGAAGAAGGATGGAACGTTGCGCATGTGCATTGATTACAGGGTCCTGAATAAGAGGACAATTAAAAACAGATACCCGATACCGAGGATAGATGAGTTGATTGATGAGCTTCATGGGGCATGTTATTTCACGAAGATTGATTTACGGTCGGGTTATCATCAGATTAGAGTCCGTGAGCAGGACATAGAGAAGACAGCCTTCAGATGTCATTGTGGGCACTTCGAGTTAGTAGTGATGCCATTTGGGCTCACTAACGCACCAGCCACCTTTCAGTCGACGATGAACAGAGTATTTCATGCATTGCTGAGGAGGTTTGTGTTGGTTTTCTTCGATGACATTATGATATACAGTCGGACTTGGCAGGAGCACCTGGCTCATTTGGAGACTGTATTGAGCATCTTGGAGAGGGAGTCCTTGTACGCCAAGGAATCCAAGTGCGATTTGGGGATGACCGAATTGTTATACCTTGGTCATATTATCAGTGCGGATGGAGTGCGTATGGATCCTGAGAAGATCCGCGCCATTGTTGATTGGCCCACACCGGCGAACCTGACGCAGTTGAGAGGGTTTCTCGGTTTGTGTGGATTCTACCGCAGATTCGTGAATGGTTATTCACGACATGCAGCCCCGATGACAGATTTGATGAAGAAGAGCGTTTGTTTGGACTTCGAAGCTGCAGGAAGTGTTTGAAGTTCAAGGAGTTGATGACCACTGCCTGTTTGGCAGCTGCGAGACTTTCTGAAACCCGTTTGAGCTTGATTATGATACATCGAGTGAGGGGCATTGGTCGCGGTGCTTATGCGGGACAAGCGCGATAGTTTATGAGGCATGGCTTCCGAGAGGACGAGAGGTTGTATAGCATATCGACAAAGAGATGCCAGCGATTAGCATACCTTAAGCGAAATTAAGGCAATATCTTGTTGGCAGCAAATTTTGCATCAAAGGCCCCGATCACTGCTTGATCTTAGACACTTTAGAACGCTGAATCTGATAGCGGGCAGTAGATTGACAAGGCTGCAGGCTTATGACTTTGATATTTCATATATCAAAGGTACTCAGAACGTAGTGGCAGATGCATTATCACGTAGACCGTATTTAGGCACTATGGTTCAGATTGCAGAGGATTGGAGGCATTTGATAGTGGCAGAGTATGCCAAGGACAGTTGGGCCTCCAGCATTGTCGAGGGGTCAGCAGTGGATACCAGGTACACACCTGTGAATGATTTGATCATTTACAAGCACAGGATATTTCTGATTCCCGGTTCTGAGGTGAAGAACATGGTTATGAGGGCCTTTCATGATATTCCCACAGCAGGACATCCCGGTTACTTCAAGACTTACAGGCAGATACGGGAGAGGTTCACGTGGAAGGGTCTCAAGAGAGATGTTCTTCGTGTAATGGCGTGAGTGCCACAATTTTGTCAATGAGAATGGCGGAGAACACTCACCGGCAAGTCTACTACAACCGATTCGGCGAGGGAAGTGGGAATACTGTCGATGGGAATTTTTATGCGGGCTTGCCTAAAGCTAAAGAAGTGATTATATACGTGGTTGTGGATGAAACTACGGTATGCCCCGCTGCTTTCGATCACCACGACTTACACAGCTACACCAGTGGCCCGGTGTTCTTCAGCGAAGATATTCCGGACTCCATAGGTTGCCTCGGGCATTGTGAGTGGCGAGGGATAGCGGTTCTGGTAACTACGGCAGGAGGTCGCCGGGCTTTGTGGGACGAGAAGACACACCGAGCACCAGTTACCATCCGCAGGAGCCGGATGGAAGACGGAGGTAGTGAATAAGTGGGTGGAGGGATATCCTCGGGAACTACATAGCGGGGCAGCGAGGAAAGTGGGTCAAATGGATACATTTGTGTGAGTATTGCTACAACTTCGACATTCCATATGACCATTCAGATGTCACCCTTCATGGCGCTATATGGGTATGAGGCGCCGAGTTTCCTTGATCTGTTATTGAGCGACAGTAGAGTGCCGAGTGCAGGAGGTTGGTTACAGGAGAGTCAGGACACTATGAGGGCTCTCAAGGAGAATATTGCAAAGGCACAAAATCAGCAGAAGCAATACGCATATCAGAAGAGGACGGAGAGGCATTTCGAGGTTGGTGATATGGTTTACCTCATGCTTCAGCCCTACCGTCAGTCCACTCTTAGGAAGAGTGGGTCAGAGAAGCTTAAGCCGCACTATTACGGTCCTTTCAGGATCCTGAGGAGAGTTGGCGAGGTGGCTTACGAGCTTGAGCTTCCAGCCGAGAGCAGGGTACACAATGTATTTCATGTATCACGCCTCAAGAAGGCGTTAGGTCATCGTGTGGTACCATCTGCAGTTTTACCACCCTTAGATGATGAGGGTAAGTTGATTCTAGTACCTGAGTCCAGCCTGGAGTATAGGGAGAGACAGTTGCGTCGGAGGACTATCAGGGAATATCACGGTGAAATGGAAGTTGCGGTTGAGGATCACGACATAGGAGAGTGAGAGATTTTACAGCATCGGCATTGAGATTAGCGAGGACAAAGCAATTTCGGAGAAGCGGACTGTCATGTCCCCTTCTCGATTGACATCTCTCGGGCAACCCGGGATTATTATCATCACGACCCTCGTGGAAGCCGATGGACTGGATAGAGGAGTCGCCGGGCTTAACAACCGATCGTGAGGGATTGATCGGTTGTCTTTCGTTCTGGCTCAATCGGAGACTATTTGCAGAATTGCTATTTTTAGCAGTTCCTGGCAGGCAGTGTGGGACCACTGTGGGACCACTGCTATTTTTAGCAGTTGGCTGTGGCGGCATCAGGAAACACTTCAGAGTTCGTCAGCATCAGACGGATTGATCATCGGGTTAGAAACGAGGGAGATATTAATATTTGATCATATTGATTAAATATTAATTAATTAACGTTTATAATATAAAGTTATAATTTAATATTATAACTTAAGTGTTTATTCCTTGAGGGGTGCGCCATCATGAAAAGGGGGCCAGTTGACATTTAAATAATATTTAAATATTCAGTGGGGAAACTATGGAGAATTGGAAAATATTAAAATATGAATATTTCATTAAAACCCTATTTTGTAGCAAATCGCACTTTTGAGTGTATTTGAGGATTTTGCATTGGGAAGTGAGCCATTATGAGATTATTGAGTTTGATATTGATCAATTTTTGGTCTGAGCCTGAGACTTAGGGTTTCACGTTCGATTCCTTGGAGAACGAGCCATCTCCAGCGGAAAGCAATTCAGAGAGTGTGCAATATCACTCGATCTATTGCCTACAGAGGTTTTCTTACTCAGAGAAAACTACAGAGCTTCAGAGAAATTCACATCTTCAGTTATTTACAGTTGTTAGCATCCAGATACCTTCCTTTGCAGTTGGCGCACCTTTCAGAGCTCACAGAGGGAAGCCGTACTACTTTGTTCATTGCTGATTGTGGAAGCCGTACTTACCAGGCCGTACTTCCATTATTCTGGCCGTACCTTACAGATTTGAGCCGTCTTTGTCTTGGGAGGAGATACGCCTGAATCTTTGACCTTCTACAGTCTCCAGCATAGGCGCATGTTACCTGGGCATCTTCAGAGGATATGATTTGAAGGGAGGAGTGCATTTATTGAAGCAGCCGTACAATTCTGTACTTCTGCAGCAGCAATACCAGGTTTCTTAAATATTAAAAATTCGCTATTTATTTCATTATATGTATCTGGGTATCATTGAAATCAATTGAAAAGCTTGAAATAAGGTACTGGCGCCTATATTCTTTCATTTCCAGAGTAATTAGAATTTTATTGAATTTATTTCAATTTATTATCAAAATCGTACCTTTTCAATATTGCATCAAAAACACAAAAAAATGCAAAAACCCTAAAACGCAGAAAAACATTAAAAATCTATCAGAAGCAGTGTTAGGAAACAGGGGTTTCTACACCTCCACAATCAACCTAGCCAATTTGCACACACGTGCTGAATCGGTGATCACCTACACCACATTTGCAGCCCCAACCTCCTCTATGGCATCTTTCAAAATGGAAAACTGGAAGTCTGCATCCTTACGTATCCCCGAACAATCTATGGCTCTAAGAAAATAAGAACCAACAGGGCATGTGACTATGACATTGATGAGTGGCCAACGTCTAACATCAGTCCACCCATCCATCACTATAGAGCACCTTGTCCTCATCCATGTTTGCCTCATCTCCTTCATTAACACATTAACTTTGGAGTACTCTTTGTCTAGGAGGGTGGTGTGTAGCTTATGATCTCCAAGGGGTATGAATGAAGGACCAATAGTGGCTATGTCTTTCACCATTTGTTTGAAATAAGAGGAATGGGCCACATGAAATGGGATGGCATGGGAAAAATAGAATTTGGCAATGGAAGATTCAGTGGCTTTTCGTGCTTGGTTATTAAACATGGACTCAACTGAAGATGCCTTCCCACTACCACTCACCTTCCTCTTTCCTCTTGAGGCAACTCCACTACTACCAATCGTGGAAGGAATAGGAGTGGGCATAGATGATTGTGAACTTGGGAAAGAAGGTGATCCACCTTGAACCCCACCATCCAACTCCATTTGAATTTTTTGACAATCTAAAAATAGTTCATCTATTAATGCAGGACACACTCTAACTCCATGGCCCACCTCACCCAAAAAATGAGACCTAACTCTTGTGTAGCTGCCCCTAAATTCCTTTTCACAAACATGGCAAAACCACACCGTACTCCCCCTTGATTTTTTTTGTCTTTCACCCACGAGTGTAACATATTGAAGTAATGGTTTTTTTTTATTTAATGGGTGTTTTGCATAGTATTCCATGGTATTGGTATTGGTTGTTGAAGGGCATTAGATTGGGTTTCTTTGCTCTCCACTACCACCCCCACCACTTTCCCTTCTAGTTTGCACTTCAACTTCACTATCACTCCCATCCTCACTGCTGCTCATGTTTTTTATATTTAGAATGCAAGTTTCAATTGAAAATTCAAAAAAAAAAAAAATTCAGGGAAACACGGGGACGCGTCCCCTGGTCTTTTGCCCCCGTACCGGTACCGGGGACCTCTCGGGGACGGGGGACACCTAGGGGACGACTGGCAGCAGTCCCCAAAATGTCCCCTTTTTTCGGGGATGTCCCCAAATTGAGGAAACGTCTCAGAAGAAAATGGGGGATGACTAGCCGTCCAAGGGACGGATAGGGGACGCCTAGCTGTCCCTCGTCCGTCCTGGGGACGGCTGGCCATCCCCCTTTTCCCAACAACAAATTTAACACAAAAAAAGAAGTCAAATTTTAAATTTCTTTTTTTTAATGTTTTCCTTTGTGGACCCCACACCTTCCCAACCCTAATATGGCAACTTAAAACTTCTTTTTACCTTCATTTGACCTCATTTTAACTTGCCAAAAAAAAATTGCAGCCAAGAGCAAAGTGAGAAGAGAAAGAGGAGGGTTTGAAGGAGTTGTTGGAGAAGAAAAACCAGCATTTAGAAGGCAAAAAGGAGAGCATTAAGGCAGCAAACTTGTAGCCTTTGGGCATTTTATTATTTTATATCATATGCACATTGACTGTTTGACATGAATTATGGTCCATGGAAGCAATTAGGTAGCTGTAGTATTAATTTATTTGACTCTATGATGCATATGTCAATATGATTGGTGATTACATTTGCAACTTTATGAATGTTCATTGTTATGATTATCATTACTCATATGAATATCTGAAATTTCCCTATATTTTTAAAATCTCTCTCTCTCTCTCTCTATATATATATATATATATATATATATAGCCATCCCCCTGTTCCCAAAAGTCCCCTCAAAAAAATGCCGTCCCCGAAA
Organism: Sequoia sempervirens; assembly: GCA_007258455.2. Taxonomy (NCBI): domain Eukaryota; kingdom Viridiplantae; phylum Streptophyta; class Pinopsida; order Cupressales; family Cupressaceae; genus Sequoia; species Sequoia sempervirens. The sequence goes on from VDFB02115015.1 coordinate 18,983, forward strand.
CTCGTCCCGTCGTTCCGCCGTCCCCCCATACCGGAAACTTGGTGGAACATAGAAAAAATCAGACAATGTATGCTTGAGATTTTGCAAAAAAAATGAAAAAAAAAAGAGGGAAAGGAAATGCATACCTCTTTGGTGGATTTGCACTCCCAAAAACACTAATTTCAACCTCCTCTCCTCCTTTAAGCTGCTGCTCCTTCTCCTTCAATGGCTGCAACTACTTTTGCTCTCAAACCCTTGGCTGCTCAAACAAACAAATGCATAAAATGAAGGTTAGAGAGGCCTTTTTTTCCTCATAAAAGAGTAAAAAACAATGGGGCCCACAGATGCCATGTAGGGAGGGGCATTTTTTATTTATTTTGAGTTTAAAACCTCTTTAGACGTGGGGGACGGCCGGTCGTCCTTGGGACGGCTCAGCCTTCCCCTGGTCATCCCCGGGACCGGTTAGCTGTCCCTCATCCGATCAACGGCGTCCCGTCGTTTTGGGGACGGTTTCCTATTTTGGGGCAAAAAAGGAGACGGTCCCCTAGCGTCCCCCAGTCATCCCCCTGTATCCGGGACGTCCCAGGGACAGGGATGGGGCATTTCAAGGGGGACGTGTCCCCAAGTTTCCTTGCAAAACATGGGTTACCTAGGTTGCAAATCGAGCCCACAATGGAAGATAACTACAAAACTCTTATATTAAATAAGACTAAAAGATAATACCCAAACACTACTACAACAACTATAGCTTGCAAATATAGTGTGGAACCCTTTTATTAACTAGGAAGGTAATACATTAAATTTTAAAATATACTGCAATAACAACAAGAATAACACTGGAAGTACATTCAATGACAATACAACTACGGCAAGTACAATGATAGAGATTATTGAGCTCAACACCAACAACAAACAACAAATTATGTCATATGTTGTAGCTGAAGACCACGACCATGAAGCTCACATGCGACCTCCGAGTAAGATTGCTCAACCAAACCAAAGGGGTTTCATCCTCTAGCTCATGAAACCAAAATTGTTTCCATCCTTTGGTTTCCTACAAATCCAAGGGTTTTTGTCCTCAAATCTGATTGCTCAAACACTAGTGTTCAGAACAATGTCAGCTAGGGTTTATGTGTGTAGAATAGTCAATGATCCTCCAAAACGCATCCCACCCTTTGATATCCTTCAAGTCGATGGCTAATGAGAGACCTCCCCAAAACAACAACCCAAATCAAAGCACTAATCATGGGTAGTCGCAGATACAACCACCACATTAATGGTGTTCAAAGGACCACATGGTTGGTTGTGGTGTGTAGCTAAGCAAATCCATTTTTCCCACTTCAATTTGAATTGTTTGACTTAGTCAGCCTTCTTCATCCTTTTTTGTAGACACATATGAATCCACAACATTGAGATTTGCTATGGTTTATGGGGAGGAAAGATCATCTCTATGGTAGTTGTAGCATCAAACTGGCCATTAATGGCATTCCCAATCATGTAGGGGTAGGTAGAACGAATGGTGCAAAAAAGGTGAGAACATCGGAGTTCGAAGGTCAGGGATACTGCATGACATTCACCACTGGTCGAGGATTGGAATTTGGGAAAGATACATGATGGGATTGTAAAGTTCAACATTTCGACAGGAATAAGGAAATAGTGGGGTTTGTGAACAAGGCAACCAAAACAAACACTCTAACAGCTTGTGTATACTTAGGGAATTAAACATACCTTAATAGAAATTTTTGGGACCTTAGACAAGCATATGGGGAATGAGAAAGAAATACACATAGGTAAACTCTGACCAAGGGAGACACTGGGAATACGAATTTGGCCTTTGGTCCACAAATACAATTTGATTGAAAATGGGACATTACAATTTGTAATTTGCCTAGAATTTATGATGATTTTCAAAGGAAAACATCATAATAAGATGATTTTCAAAAACAATCATCATAAATTCATCATAGTTATCAACTAGGTATTGTATTCACATGATGATGCAATTGTGTACTTTATTTGTATTCAAATCTAACAAAAAACACTTTCCCAATGTTTATAAACTGGTTTGATACATTTTGTAACTGTATTTTGCATACATTGTGTTTTTTAAGAAATTTAGGTTATTTTTTAGATTCCCGAGTTTTCGCCAAGTCAAAAAGATTTGGACTGCCGAGTCCAAGTTTGCAAACTATGATTACTATTTATATTAAAACGATTGTTACAAAATAAAATCTGCATTGGCTGTCAACACATACTTTGAAACATAAAGAAAGTAAGAAACAATTGCCTAAGCTATGACAGCCGAAACATTAGAAATTTAGAATATATGATTAAGAACATTGGTACCTAAGGACCATGGAGGAAACACAGAAAAACAAGAAAACTAAAAGAAACTTATCTATTTGGCTGCAATCCTTTGACTTGGAAGTTCATAAAACCCTTAGTCATGGTTGCATTGAAAATTTTGCCACTAATTAGGATGCTTTTCTATTCTGAACTCATTCTGAGGGAAAGCACATTCCTGTGACTTTTACTTCCCTTAATATTCCTTGTCACAGATTTTGTTTTCATTTTCTTGTTCTTCAATGTAAACCACTAGAAGTTTCTGCTGCCCAGTCTTTCTCTTTGAATATGGTGGCAGAAGGTGTGGCTTCTAGATCTATAGCAGGGGTTGATGGGGTGCTTGTGAGAAGCAAACAAGCAGGTGATTTACATTGCTCATTCAGGATGTGCAAGATAATCTCTCGTGTCATTGTTTGTATGCTCTATTGGACAACATATTATCACTGCAATCAAGCATTGTGTGACTCATTATGGAAATTTGATGGGCCATTAAAATCCATTGAGACTACATAACTTAAAGATTTTCACAAATCTGTTATAATTGAGTGTCCTTACTCCGTATAGGATTTATGGGCATGTGGATGCCAATTGCCTTCTATTATTAGTTGTCAAGGAATGGAAGTCCTTTGCCAGTGGGTTGAGATTATCATGGCCTATGCTCCCAAAAGTACAAGAATTCTAGGGTTTGTAGTTGAGGAGTACTGGACCAAAGCATTTACTAAAGGTCCAAAAGTATTAATCTAAATGTGATCTGGAACATGCTCCAGATGCCCAAGGGGAAATTTTGAATGGAGAAATGTTTCTTTTCTTGAAAGTAACTTCCCTGAGACTTGTATAAAAAGGACAAGAAATTCAACTTTTCTATCAATTTTTGAACCGTCTCCCTGACAGAAGCTGACGAGTATTCTGGTCACTCATAAGTCATAACCATGAGAGGCCCTCTCATATTTCTATTGTTGATAACAGGTAGTGGCATTCTCTGACTATTTTCCCCAAAGAACTAGATTCTTCTTCCATCCCACATTGTAGACTTATTCAACTTCTAGCTGTTCAATGGATTTTCCTCTGAACAGACCAGCCTCCTGCCTCTTCATTTCTCTGGTCTTGGTGGGTGCATGGATTCCAAAATGTTGACGAGGACTCGTATTTGTAGCTTGTGTAGAAGAATCCTGTGTATTTCCACAATATACCTAATAACTGTCCAAATTGTAGAATAAGAGGCTCTATGAGTATGATTTTGGTGCTCATATCTGTGCCACAATCTGGCTGTGTACTTTTTGCCAATTCTGTGAATATGCACTGTTGTATTTAAAGAAAAGTGTCTATCACTGGTAGAATACAGTTAATTAGGGCCATGAGTTTCCATTGGTGTAGGGGACTGAAGACCAAATAGAGGCACAACTTATGGATAGAAACAAGGTACCTGCATTCAGTAGTCGTCAAAAGATCAGCTAAATTCTTAATTATTCTGTACCTTGAAATCTAGAGTTCCTCACAGCTTATAGGATTTAAGCATAGTATACATTGTTAAAATGGAAAATGCTTTGAGGTGAAGTCTTTTGCCTGTGGTAAATTCCACAATCAAAATTGTGTTGATTTTTTAGCCTAATGGACAGAAAGCTTTCTCTGGCAGCACCCTAGTTGAGTGATGGAATGGCCACTTGCTACTTATTTCTGTGTGCCTTTACATCACCTAAAAGCATTATCTGCAGGAGACATTTGAGGTTCATCAGGGTTGTGTAGTGGCAAAGCCCAGTAGCTGCAGATAGATTGCTGAGGCAGGGTCAATTTTCTTTCATGGAGATCAGTGCCATCAAACCCCAACATACTTGCTTTCAGAAATATTATATGGAGGAAGATTTTGCACATGGTTTTGAAGAAAAACAGAGGGAGGGAGGATGCGTGGAGAGAGGGATAGTCATATGATTTTTTTGGGGTAAGGATGGGCATAGGAATAGGGTTAGGAATTGGTTGGATAATAACATGAATGGGACCAAAAAAAAAAAAAAGAGAAAAATAGAAAGTAATATGAGTGATATTAAAAACCATCACTAGAAAAAACATGTGTGGACAGGGAAATTGTCATTCAATTATTAATCAATTATCTTTAAGGCTGTGCCCTTGATACATGTTCCCTGATGATTGCTGTAATGTCCCCTTTTATATCTTATTGTTGAGGGAGTCATAGTCTTTCACATTTGAAGGGTCACAACCTTTCCCATTTGAAGGGTCACAACTTTTCACGTTTGGAGTTGCATCCTTTCTCACATCCTCACTATTCTTGAGAACCTAATTTAATTCTCTTGCAAAATTACTTAAGGTTCTATTCTCAATTGGATTCTTCAAATGATGGTATGGATGTCTCTCTCAAATGAAATGCTCTCCCTTTTATATCTCAAGTTTGAGGGAGTCACACCTTTTCACTTCAATAGTTACAACTCTTCATTGTTGCATTGGGAGACTAATAATAATTTAATTTTAAATAAGTTAATTTGTTAGCGCTTCTCAACCCAATAAGCATTTGACAGATAAAGCTTTTATAGATTCGGCCTTTACATAAGTTTTTTTTAAGCATAAAGTAATCATAAACACACATGAAGTAAACTAGTTGAAGACACATCTGGCATGAAGCAAACACATAGATATACGTAAGACATGAAGCATACACATAAATACACACAATACAAGAAGTGTACACGCAATACAAGAAGTATACACATAAATACATACAATACACGAAGTACACACATAAATACACACAATACACAAAGTATACACATAAATACATGCTATACACAAAGTATACACATAAATACATGCAAAACATGATGTATACACAAATACACACAATACACAAAGTATACACATAAATACATGCAATACATGAAGTATACACATAAATACATATAAGATATGAAACATGCATATAAATACACATAATACATGAAAGACACACACATATAGAAATGCACCATTGGCCCACTTCAGAAGAGGGTTCAATAGTTAGTCTTAGTTGAATGGTGGTTAAAGTCGGTTTGTCCCACAAGTTGGCAAGATTAAGGCTCTGATATCAATTGTAATGTCCCCTTTTGGGATTGCCCTAAATCTTGCCCTAGAATCAAAATATTTAATGTAGATAGGGTTATAACTAACCAATTATATGCTTGACGCAATATAAACTTGGTTTAGGTCCTGCAATCATGTTAGACAATATTAGAAATATAATTCATATGATCAAAACATATTTAATAAATGTCTTATCTATTTAAACCATGTAAAAATACACAACTATTTTAAAACTATATAAACTACACAATATCCATAATGCATAGTGGAAGTTTAATCATAATAGTACTTGGGTGAGAAACATGATAAGGCGCTTGAATCTATCCATGCTAAGCCCAAGAGTGGATATACCATCCCTCTTGTCCCCAAGTGGAAAACACGTGGGCATCCAACATGGGGTGGCGTACTTAGTGGATAAACATGTATCTGCCTTCCCTATCCATGCTGCCTTATCCATCCTTCCTATGATTGAGACTCCTTGAATCCATCCCGACAACCAACCCATGTAGAGATTGGGGGGGGGGGGAAGCTACAATAGGAGGCCCGTAGATTCCCCTTTCTAAGCTCAAGGGCGGACACTCACCCCCTTGGCCCCAAGTGGCAGATACACGGGCATCCAACATGGAGTGGCATAGTTAGAAAGAAATCTAGTATCTGCTCGCCCTACTAGTATTTCCCCCACTCCTCCTCATGGTTGCTTGATGAGAATTACAAACACTAAATATATCCAGATTCATAGAGATTATACAACAATAAATATATCATTATACACAATAATCATGATAGAGCATACCACAATATTTATTAAAACATAAGATTGCTATATTCTCATAAGTAAATGTATTAACTGCTGATTCTGCCCTTGTCTGCTGAGTGTAGATAATTAATTCTGATTTGCTCCAATTGCCTTGCTGTTCGATCAATTACTGATTGTATTTATAGTTGCTGCTTTCCTGAATGCAGACATATTTCTAAATACAATTTAATGATCAGACTTGATCCATTTGGTTCCTTGATGCCTCTCCCCATTCATTTAGTTCCCTTTTTATATCTTCCATGGTGGGAAGAGTCACAACCATTCATTTAACAAGAGACACACCCTTTCATGGTTGCTATCCTTTGAAAGAGTCATGACTGTTCATTACGTATTGTTTCTTTATTAACTAACCCACAACCTTCCTTATTGCTATCGCTTCCTTTAAAGGATGAATCGCTGCCTAGTACTGATCGCTGCTCTCTTATATATTAATTACTGCCTTTTCATTTAATCGCTGCCTTAAAATTATAATTGCTGCTGTTTACTAAATGAGTTGCCGGCTATTCTTAATGACCTTTATAATTATATTTCCTTTCAAAATGTATATTATTTTACATTTACATATTTTATATTAATATAGTATATTTTTCATATTTTACTACTATATTTATAAATTGAATTTATTGTAAATATATTTATTTTTATATTAGTTTTATATATTTATAGCATTATATTATAACGATTATAATTATAATAATATTTAAATTGTTAATATTTATATTTATATTTTTAATATTTATATTTGTTATTTATTGCATTTCAACGTTTGGTTTTTATACTTTAGTTTTGCAATTTGATCATCTCCTTGTGAAGAAACCATCAATAGGGAATAAATCTATCAATCAACTTGAAAGTAAAGTATTATTCTCAAAAGGCAGCCATGAAGGGTGGTGATTCATTTACTATGAAAGGTGGTGACTCATTTATTGTGAGGGGTGGTGACTCCTTCAAGAAATGGATATAAAGAATAAATCTATCCAATGGATTCACCCCACCACCAACATATGCCAAAGAGAGGTAAGTAAACCCAAAATCAAGACTGAAACAAGATTTAAAACCTAACTATGTACAAAACATGATTGTACATGATTTGTCACTATGTCGAGCTTTTTATGAATATTGAATAGTCAATATCATAAATTGTGTTAAGGTACAACTTTCACACAAACAATTAGGATTCAGTAAATTTATTCCTAACATCATAATGTATTTGTTTTATGATAAGCATTACCATAGGGTATACTCATACCTGCTATATATAACATAACTATTCCATGTATATTGCAACTACAGAAAAGATATGTAAGAGACCAGGTGTCTCTCAACCCAAACCCTTGACGGAATATGCTGATTTTGTTTGTTTTTGTTTTTTTTTGTGTTTTTTGAAGAGTTTTTGCAATAAACAAGAAATTGCGATTTTGCTTGAAAAGGACTGGAAAAATAATATAAAATACCAATAGCATGAAAACTATAGAATATCATTCATCTATCGAAGCCAGATGGTTTATTGATCATTTGGAATGATTACACTGTGATCTAACAACATGCACAGGAAAACAATAACATTTATTATGGAAGAACCTGGTTATTGCAGCCGCTTTGAGATGAAGATGAAAATGTACGGCCAGCTCCAGAACAATGATCTCCAGGCTCAGAAATAGAGAGACAACCCCAAGAACCCTAGGCGCCCTTATTGCAAAAGACTGGAAGTGAAAAGACCAAGCGATTTTCTCAGAAGGAGTACGCCCCTTGCTGGTTCAATAGTACGGCCCCAGTAGCAGCAGCAATAAATGTGGTACAGCTCCCTTGTAGAATGTGCCTGAACTCTAAGAAATGACCCCTATCAAGTCGCCTTCAATAACTAATCAAAGATCTCTATATATTCTTCTGAATCGATCCAATAAGCTCAAACTGTAACCTCTGTGTGAAATCACCAAGTAGACAATCTTCAACTGGTATTGCACAGCCTCAGTATGCCAGATCTTGAAGAGGTATTGTTCTTCAAAACCAATTGTCTGCTGAAACCCTAGGTTTTGCAAACTTCAATGCTCAGAGCAAAAAGAAGACAAATTGAATAATCATAACATAAGAGTTCGATTTGTCTTGGCAGTCAATATATATGCCTCTTTCAAAAATTCGACCCAAGCTCTCTTTTAATAATCATTTAAATAAAATGATTAATTACGCCTTTTCTCAACTTAGGAAAAATGAATAATAAATGGCGTCCCCTTAATGAATAAATAATTATTCATTATAACAAATATTTCACTTTATTATAAAGTATTAAAGATACTTTATAATATGTCATTAATTATTAATATTTAAATAAATTAATAAAGTGACTTTAATATAAAGTCAAAATATTAATTATTCAATAATCATTAAATACTCCGTTATTTCCCATCTGATCATCGAATAGACAAACTGGGTTGACTTTGAGCTAACCAGCTGAGCCAGGTGCCCTGCCCAAAATAGCAGCTTCCGCCTATCTGACTTTCTAAAAATAGCAAGTCTCTGAAAAACCTCTCTGAAGGATTCTGCGAAGGCCCAACCTGAAACAACTGAAAGAAGGATGCTCCTGAACACCGGGTAACTGCCTCAAATGATCCTCTACACATAACTGTCAGCCTACGAGGACCAGGATGATAGGCTAACCACATATTCAACTGCGCTGACTAGGATGGGGACATCACAGTCCACCCTCCCTGAAATTGCTTGTCCTCAAGCAATCTCAACTCCGGATGCTGTAAAATCTCCTCGGACTCCCATGTAGCATCCTCAACTGGCAAATCTCTCCACTTGATCAGATATTCCCTGATCACCCGCCTTCGAAGGTGTCTCTCTCTCATCTCGAGGATGGCCTTAGGTACTAGTATCAATTTCCCTTCGTCATCAAGGGGTGGCAGAACTGGAGAGGGTATCACATATTGATCCAATGCCTTCTTCAGGCGAGAAACGTGAAACACATTGTGAACCCTGCTATCTGCTGGTAAGTCCAACTCATATGCGACCTTGCCCACTTGTCTGATAACACGAAATGGACCATAGTAACGAGGTTTCAACTTCTCCGCACCACTCTTCCGCAGAGTAGACTGACGATACAGCTGCAACATAAGATACACCATATCACCCACATCAAAGGAACGCTCAACCCTCTTCTGATCAACATACTGCTTTTGCTGATTCTGTGCCCGCTGGATATTGTCTCTGAGAGACCTCAAGATGTCCTGCTGACTCTGCATCATATCTCCTGCACTCGGCACTCTGCTATCACTCAATATCAGATCCAAAAGGTTGGGCGCCTCATACCCATACAATGCCATGAAGGGCGTCATCTGTATCGTCATGTGGTGAGTAGAGTTATAACAATACTCACAGAGGTATATACACCTCACCCAAGCTCTCTGCTGTCCAGCTATATAATTGCGCAAGTAACCTTCCACCCATTTATTGACAATTTCTGTCTGCCCATCTGTCTGCGGATGGTAGCTGGTACTCGGTGTCAGTTCGGTCTCATAGAGCCTGAACAACTCCTGCCAAAAGTTGCTC
>VDFB02115016.1:0-17509 GCA_007258455.2 Sequoia sempervirens
TGGTTCCTCTTGGTTGTTTGTATCTCCTCTTCCAAAATTTCTTATTCCTCTACCTCTTTAACCTTTTCCTCTGATGTTTCTTCCTCTCCCCCGACCTATTGCATTGGTCTGAGCCTTGAAGGATTTCTCTAAAGGAGTAGATATGTTCAACTACTACTCATGGGTTTGTACTAAACCCTTCAACTCATCTACAGTAATTTTGGATAGACCTCCTTAGCCTCTTCAAGGGAAATGACTATAGGATCAAACCTAGAGGGAAAAATTATTAGGATTTTCTCAATAATCCTTTGTTCTTCCATTGTTTCTCCATTAATTCTTAGTTGATTAATCAAGGTAGAAATCTTTGTGTGAAAGTTTGAAATTACCTCACCATCCTTGATTTATAGGGTCTCAAAATCTCTCCTTAATAGCTAGAGTTTTACCAATCTCACCATATCAGTCCCCTTATAATTTTTTTGTAGTATTTCTCATGCTTGTTTTGAAAAGTTTTTTGTTGTAATACATGGGAAAGTAGCTTATGTCAAGGTTTCCTGAATCAAACTGAGGGATTTTGCATCCTTCATTCGGGTTTCCTTTAATTGATTTTTTTAAGCATTTGATAGGGTTGCATAGGTTGGGTATTTTGTATCAATGAAGACATTAATGACTAGCTCTCATAGGTCATTTGCAACCAATATGGTTTTCATCTTGTATAGGAGAAATTTTTCACCCCTTACGTGAATTCCCCTTTCACACAACCTCGCCTTATAAAATCAAATTTGAAGATGAAATTCTAAATCACCCAACTACCTTCCATCCACTTGGAATCTATCTTGTGTGTCAGTGAGAGAATATTTATTAGGGATGCACATGTGGCACACAGACATATACATGGTATGCTTCTATCCTTGATGGATTCATGCGTCTGAATTTGGTAGAGGCGCTACACACCCGATTGGGGTTGAATTGTAACATCCCTCTTCGACCCACTGACCTGAAAATGGAAGATTCTTCCTCATTATTCCTTCAAATTCTTCCATTCTCACTTCATTTGACCCTCCAAGATCTCTTAGCAATTCAATCTCACTCTCTTGCATCTCATTCACTCTCAAGTAGCATATTTTAGCACTCCATTACAGTAGCAACACTCCATCAACTCCACATTGCAAGTGTGAAGCAGGCCATAGAAGCATGGGCTTGGAGTCTTGTGAGACCTCCCTTGATCACAGTTGTAGCTGTGGTGACTTTCCAAGTCCATATCTCATCGATTGGCTAGTGATCTTTTGGGTGGAGGTGTTGAATGTTTGTGTTGAGCTAGCTAGCAAACTAGCGTATTGGTGAGATCATTTTCATCACCCCAGCCTTTATATACTTATTTTATCATCTCTGTCTTTATTTCTTGTACTTTTTTTTTTTCCCATCACAATCAAGTAGCTAGGTTGTAAGTATGAATTTTGGTAGTTTCTGTTGTACTTGATGTTTTCTAGCTATATGAATGCTAATGTGCCATGCTATCATCCCATAATTTCTCTACCATCCTTGGATAGAGAGTTGTCTAAGGTGCAATACTGAATCCAAAAACCAGCTCACCTAGCCCAAACCTAAGTTTAGGGTTTGTTGAGTGTTAGAAGTATGTTATAGTGCTCATCATTCTTGATCCTTACCCAAAGGAATCTTTTAGAGTGAGGTAAGTAAGGGTAACCTCCACTCTCGGCTCTCTATGACCTCAAGCCTTCAAGTGGTTGGTCCTTGTCTCTTACATTTTTGGTGAACTTGATGTGAACAACATCTGTTTGTTTCTTTATGTTTAGAGTTGTCCCTCACACATGGTGGTCATTGTAATCATAAGAGTTTTGAAGGTTTATGAGCATCAAAACCTAGACCACAAATTTTGGGTACGTTCTTAGAAGTGTGTGGCACCTTTCGATGGAGAAGATGGTCACTATTTCTTTTTCTATAGGCATTTTTGTCAAATCTACTATTGGTCTATCTACCCAGGAATAGTTGTTTAGGGGTGAAGTAGGATTCTTCGATGAGACCAACTAGGTCCCCACTCCTTCTGCATCTCCTACACCATCATTAGTAGATGAGCACAAACTTGTTCACATTGCTTCAGAATATATCTCTACCCTTAGTAAAGGGTTGGGTGACTTAGAGAGTCACCTAGAAAAGGACCCAAAGTTTGCTAGAGATGCTTGGATTATTAGCAAGATAAATTTTATGGTCAGAAAAGACCAAACAAGCTTTGAGCTCCTAGCTAGTCTCTCTAGTTTGAATAAAGCATGTGCCCTTCTAAACAATGCTAACATTATACAAGGGGCCACTCTCAAAGAACATGAGAGATAGTTAGGAATGTTGATCCCTACCACATCTATGTTGATGGCCAACATAGTCCTATCAATCAACATCTCCTCTAGCTCAGAGAGATCCAAAACTATCAAAGCAAATAGAATACCCTTAGGTTTTAGTTTCACCCCTCCTATCACTTCTAGTGGTGGGGGTTTTGGCAGGTTTAGTGGTGGGAGCTTTGGTAGTGGTGGTGGCTTTGGCAGTGGGTGTGGCACTAGTGGAGGTGGTTCCGGTGGAAGCCATGATGGTGGCTTCAGAAGAAGAGGTGGATTTGGTGGAGGACCTATTGGTGGTGGTGGCTCTGGAAATGGCTCTAGTGGTGACCACATTGCTGGTTCTGTAGGTGGCTCCGATGGTGGATCTGGAAGAGGTACCACTAGACCTTTTTCATCCCAAGACCCTATTCTGAACACTCTTCTTCAGAATATGGGCAAGATGTAAAGCCAGCTGGAAAGTCTCTCCCAGGCCCTCGCTCGACCTATCTTTCAACCCTTCTTTCAACATAGTCCATTGTTGATACCAATCCAAAGCACTCCCTTCCCACAAGGAATCAAGATTCTCGAGTTCAAGAAGTATGGTGGAAAAGGGGACCCAAAGACACACGTGTCCACCTTTAATGCCTTGTGTACAAAGTTCCTCCATCACAATGCATTGATGGAAAAATTATTTCCTTAATTTCTTAAGGATACAATGCTTGAGTGGTACTATTCCTTACCAGATAACACTATTTTCTCATTTGATCAACATGTAAATCAGTTTCTCTGATAGTTCCAAGCCAACATCAGAGCAAAGATTGTAAGGAAAATCAGATGCAGAAACAATTCTCCTAAACTCAATACCTCAGGAAAGAATGGAGATATACTTTTAAAATTTTCAATTACAGTCCAATTAAGATGCACTATGAAACATATAACAAAAATAGATTATTTGACAATCACACATGGACACCAGATATACGTGGGAAAACCCTTATGGGAGAAAAACCCACCACACCAAGAGAAATCACTTTGTATTATAGTAATGGAGATTACATACAAATTTCAGACTTATCTTTGTGTTGTCTATTTACAGCAACATTCACCTTGAACAATCTTGTACAGGAACCTTCAAGTTATAGTCATTACAGATTAGATTACATTTACTGATCATACAACCACCAATCAATTAACCAGCCAATCAACAATATGCAATCACAGAGTATATCCCTGTTGTTCCATGTCCGTCGAGCTTCCTCACAGAACCGTCACAACGAACTACCTTCTAACTATTCAAATTCAACTTCCCCTATTGGTCCACGAGACTCCACATAGGATGGTCAAACTGTCAAAATAATTCACAATATGTTGGCATCTCGATGAGACACTAACAGTGTCTCACCGATGCCACATAACCTTCATATCGATGTCGCCAAGAGTCGCTGTTATTGCCAAGACGTCCTATCGAGCTTTCAGTGTTATGCCAAAACACCAAGTAGTCGCCCAGACTTATCACTTTTGCCAGGAGATCATAGCGAGTCACCAAAGGTTATACCGAAGTCCCAAGTCATATCGGATTCCATTGAATAGTCGGCAAGACTTACATCTTTCACCGAGAGAACATACTGAACTCCAAGACTTACCCCAAAGGCTTCAACATAAAGCACTGTCGGTGAGACATGTTACTTTCGCTAAGACATCACATCGAGTTCTAGGACTTACCCCGAAGTGTTCATCCATCGCCAAAAGTTATATCGAAGATCCCTTATCATCGACAAGACTTACATTCTTTGTTGGGACTTCTTCCCGAGATCATTAAGGTTACCCCGATAGCCATCGGCTATCGGCAAGACATCCTTTAGTCGCTAAGACGTTTCTCCGAAACCCTTTGTGTTACACCGATGAACAACATTTGAACCTCCGTCGGTGAGACCTTTGCACATCGGTAAGACTTATTACCGATAGACTATAAGCTACGCCGAAGACCACAACATGTAACATACTGTCGGTGAGACTCTAACACTTCGTTGGGACTTCTCACTGAGCCGCTATAAGCTATCCTGAAGCCCATGGTCGCCATGAGTCTCCCCGATACATGATTGAATGGCCTATCAGCCAAAGATCTCCCCGAGCGCTAAGAGGTCATATTGAACACTCCTTGTCACAACGATAGCTCCATAGTGAAAGCATTTAGAAAGACAGAAACTCGGTCACAATGACCTATACACAACATGATGCTACCAATCTACTAGTTGGCCAAACATAATAGATGTCATACCGACTTTCCTCCAATGGAGGTTTTAGCCTGTATTGATTGAGGCATAATTCCAACAATCTCCCACTTGACGAAGATCATACATGCACCTCTAGAGCACGACATAATTTATTGAAAATCATGGGCACTAAGGCCCATTGAACTAGCACAATACCTGAACTTGTGTGTGCTCACTAGCTTCGTCAATGAATCTGCAACATTCTCCAGAGTATCAACCTTTTCCAAACTGACCTTTCCATCCTCCACCATATCTCGGACAAAGTGGTACTGTACATCAAAATGCTTCGTCCTGGCATGGAAAGTAGGATTCTTTGCTAGACAAATTGCACTCTGACTGTCACAGAAAATTGTTATTTCCCCTGCATCAAAACCAATGTTAGAACACAAACGTTTCAACCAAAATGCTTCTTTACAGGCATGAGTAGCTACCATGTATTTAGCCTCCGTAGTGGACAAAGCGATTACAGCCTGCCGCTTGCTCATCAAACTCACTGCACCACCATTCAACATGAAAATGTATCCGCTGGTGGACCTCCTGCTGTCAATGTCCCCTGCCCAATCAGAATCTACATATCCACGAATGCTGAGAGTCCTCTGTGATTCAACCAAATTCCCATGGTAACACAAAACAAAATCTGAAGTACCCTTGAAATATCTAAATACTCTCTTCATAGCATCCCAATGTGTTCTTCCTGGATTAGCCATAAATTGACTAATAACTCCCACTGCTTGGGCAATGTCTAGCCTTGTACAGACCATTGCATACATTAGACTGCCTACTGCACTAGCATAGGGTACACTGGTCATGTCGTCCATCTCTGTAGGATATTTTGGATAGTCTTCAACAGATAGCTTCGTTCCCTACATGACTGGAACCACTAGCTATTTGCAATCATTCATACAAAATATTTTAAAAAATAGTTCTGATATACATACTCTGACTGAGCCATAGTTTTCTATTCTTCCTGTCCCTAGTTATCTCCATCCCTAGAATATACCTTGCTGCACCAAGATCCTTCATTTCGAACTTAGCAGACAACTAAGACTTAAGATAAAAAATCATTAGCTTACTATTTCCTATGAACAACATATCATCAACATAGAGAGAAATAACAAGTACTCGATCACTTTCATCTTTATAATATACGCAGTGATCATATTTTGATCTTACAAATCCCAAAGACAATACAAAAGTATCAATTTTATGGTACCACATTCTAGGTGACTGTTTTAACCCATACAGAGACTTCTTTAATTTAGATACCAGTTTTTCTTTACCTTTCTCAACAAAGTGCTCAGGCTGGAACATATAGATTTCTTCTTCAAGATCACCATAAAGAAATGTTGTCTTCACATCCATCTGTTCTACCTCTAAGTCATATGCTGCTGCAAGTGACAAAAGAAATCTGATAGATGTCAGCTTTTCTACAGGAGAAAATATTTCCCCATAATAGATTCCCTCTACCTGGGAATAACCCTTTGCAACCAGTCTCACCTTGTACTTTTCTACACTGCCATCCAGACCAATCTTCTTCTTAAATACCCATTTGTAGCCAACAACCTTTCTACCTTTTAGGCAAGGGCACCAGACTCTAGGTTTCATTCTTATCTAATGATGCCATCTTGTCATTCATGGCTTCCAGCCAAGAGTCTGAATCATACATTTTAAATGCCTCATTTACAGTCCTAGGCTCATCAGTGCTAGAAATTAAAGCATAGACACAAGTAGACTCAATCAAAGAGAACCCATACCTATCTGGTTGTTTTCTTTCATGGGTTGACCCCCACACTTGCTGAGGCTGAGGTTCTTCTTATTCAGAACTTTCAGAACTTCTTGAGCTCTCCTCAATTTCAGGTACATTTTGAATTTTCAATTCCTCTTTCTTTGGTGTAGGAGGAATTAATGCTACATCCTTATTGTTTTCTGACTTTGTCTCTGATTGCAGATCCAAAGTGGAAGGTTTCAGCTCACGAAAGATTACACTTCTACTATATACAACCTTCTTTGTATTAGGATTCTAAAGCTTGTATCCTTTTATGACAGCACTATAGCCAATAAAAATACATTTGACAGCCTTGTTCTCCTGTTTAGATCTCTTCACATCCAGCACATGAGCATATTCCTCACAACAAAAAACATGAACATGTCTAAGAGAGGGCTTCTTACTAGACCACGCTTCCAAAGGTGTTTTCTCAACAAGAGCAGAATTTGGAGAATGATTAATTAGGTAACATGTAGTAGATACAGCCCCAACCCAAAACTTCTCCTCCAAGTCAGCACTGCTGAGCATACTTCATTGTCCTATTGAACCTTTATGCAACTTTGATGCAGAGCAACATACCAAACCACTCTCAACAACACATTTTACTAGGGATCTCAATCCCATCCTCAATCAAAGAAGAAAACAACAACTTACATCATAATCAAACTCTTTTTTTTTGTCTTTACAATACAAATTAGAATTCATTCACCATGCTCACTAGCTTCAACTCAACAACCCACATCATAGCACATCAAATAAACACCAACTCACTCATTCACCAAGGAAAAATATCAATAGAGAATTCCTTCTTGCTTTCTTGTAGATAACTAAATCATTGTAAACATCATAACTTTAATGAAAACAAACCAAATTCTTGCTATTGTATCACTGTTTTAACAGTCATCTTACACTTAGCAACCAAATACATCTTTTCACCTTGCACCACCTTTGCCCAAGACATTTAAAACATCAAGTCTACCTTCCACACCTTGTCCTGACATAGAATCTCGTGCAATAACACAAATGGACATGTTCCCAAAGCATTTAACAAAATACTTTTTACTGTCCTTGCAAATTCTCTATTTTTAGCAAACAAGGCAATATACCTCTAGAAATCCAACCAACCCTTGAATCGGGTGAATATATTAATAGCACAAAGCATATTAACCATATCAACACTGATTTAGAGGCTTTTTCCAACCAACAATCACATACCATAATATTTCAATAATTTTCTACAAAGAAATCTTCAATTTCTCAAACTGTATGTTGTCCAAACCTACTAAAATAGGCCAGATTTACAAAGAAGACGCCTTTCAAATTACTCCAAACTATTCAAAACCTCAAAACAGTCATAGGAAATATCACAAAACTCATGATTTCACCATTCTCATGGACTTTAAACCATAAAAATAAGCTGATCCACAAAACCCTTGTTTGTAGGGTGAAAAAACACAAATTAAGGGAGGTTTATTGAATAAAACATTTGCAAACCTTTATTTCACTGGCCACCACTTGAAACATGCTTCAATATTTCTGAAAAATCCTTTGGAAACATCTCCAAGACCTTACTCATTCAAATCCTTCAATGCCCTACTTGAAACCTCCATTCTTGAAGAGGAAAAACTCAGATTTTAGCCTGGAGCAGCAACTCCACCATGTTATTCATTCTTTCCCCTGCACATATAATCATAAAAACATATCTAATATCCTATCCCTAACCTACTCCACCAATCTACTTGACCTACATTGGTGGAGTAGTGATGAAAACCTTGTTAGACTCTCAAAACTCAAGATTCAGAAATTCCAGACCCTATTTCACTAAAGCTGATGTAACTTTCTTAATACTTAACGAAAATAAGTCAAATCACCACCAAAATAAAGTAGACTCTTCCGTCTTTCCAACCATGTCAATTGGGAGTCTGTACAAATAAGTTCCAGGCTGTACCAAGCACGGGAACAATGAAAAACGCTGGAAAAAAATACAAAAAAAAAACTAAAACAGGGAAATTTTTATTGCTCTAACTCTTCAAGAATACAATGGAATCGTTTTGCTCGACCTTTTCATGATTTTTATAACTCTTCCCTCCTTGCAACTGACTTACCAACTTCCTCCATTGGTTCAACTACCTCTTTAACTCCTAATCTTCCTATTTTGATCAATTTAGTAACTTGACAACATTGCATTATTGCAAGTTTTACATTGTTTTTCCACTTTGACCCCCTAGAACTTACCCATGACCTTAACTACATTCAAATAAGACTTTTTAAATCATTTTTTTCCATTACATTTTTTATTGATTCATGACCTCATGACCTTTACAATGCAATTTTGAACATTTAACATTTTACAAATTTGAAAAGCATTTGATGCCCAAGGTGCTCCTGCACCATACAACCAACCAACAAAGTTTTCCAAGTCTCTTGGAAACATACGTTGCATCATCTTCATTTGTAACTGCAAAAGAAAAATCAATCTGCCTTGTTCTTTGTCCTCTTCACCTTGATTTGTCTTCATTATCTTCACTTTTCTTTCTCTTGTCACCTTCTTTCTCCATCTCTATCTTCATCTATGCCTCTTCTTTTCCTTTCTCAGTCTTCATTATCAGGTTCTCAAACCATTTGTTCTTTCAAAAGGACACATGACTGTCCTTTTCATCTTTTCACCAACTCTTTGCTTAACCAAGGACACAGGACTGTCCTTGCACAGTTGCAAGTTTCCTCCAAGGACACAGGGTTGTCCTTGCATACTCTTCGCAATCACCCTTCATCTTCATCTTCTACTACTCCCATCAGTGGAGTATCCTTCATCGAGGCTACAACTCTTTAGTGCTTTCAGACAAGAATCCATCAGGTTCTAACTGCAACACAACTCAGCTTGCTTCACCTAGGTGTTCTGCTTACTCTCCCTAGTCTCTTGGACTTTCTCAATATAGCTTAGATGGATAAGCACCTGCAACCAACTAACAATCTTAACCTATCATCAGCAACAACTTAATCACAAACATCTTTCCCAGAGCATCTTCAAGCTCTGATACCACTTTGATGCAGAACTACATACCAAACCACTCTCAACAACACATTTTACTAGGGATCTCAATCCCATCCTCAATCAAAGAAGAAAACAACAACTTACATCATAATCAAACTCTTTTTTTTTTGTCTTTACAATCAAAATCAGAATTCATTCACCATGCTCACTAGCTTCAACTCAACAACCCACATCATAACACATCAAATAAACACCAACTCACTCATTCACCAAGGCAAAATATCAATAGATAATTCCTTCTTGCTTTCTTGTAGACAACTAAATCATTGTAAAAATCATAACTTTAATGAAAAAAAACCAAATTCTTGCTATTCTATCACTGTTTTAGCAGTCATCTTACACTTAGCAACCAAATACATCTTTTCACCTTGCACCACCTTTGCCCAAGACATTTAAAACATCAAGTCTACCTTCCACACCTTGTCCTAACATAGAATCTCCTACAATAACACAAATGGACCTGTTCCCAAAGCATTTAACAAAATACTTTTTATTGTCCTTGCAAATTCTCTATTTTTAGCAAACAAGGCAATATACCTCTAGAAATCCAACCAACCCTTGAATCGGGTGAATATATTAATAACACAAAGCATATTAACCATATCAAAACTGATTTAGAGGCTTTTTCCAACCAACAATCACATACCATAAGCTTTCAATAATCTGCTACAAAGAAATCTTCAATTTCTCAAACCGTATGTTGTCCAAACCTACTAAAATAAGCCAGATTTACAAAGAAGACCCCTTTCAAATTACTCCAAACTATTCAAAACCTCAAAAAATTCATAGGAAATATCACAAAACTCCTGATTTCTCCATTCTCATGGACTTTAAACCATAAAAATAAGCTGATCCACAAAACCCTTATTTACAGTAGGGTGAAAAAACACAAATTAAGGGGGGTTTCTTGAATAAAACATTTGCAAACCTTTATTTCAGTAGCCACCACTTGAAACATGCTTCAATATGTCTACCAAAGCCTTTGGAAACATCTCCAAGCCCTTACTCATTCAAATCCTTCAATACCCTACTTGAAACCTCCATTCTTGAAGAGGAAAAACTTAGATTTTAGCCTGGAGCAGCAACTCCACCATGCTATTCATTCTTTCCCCTGCACATATAATCATAAAAAAATATCTAATATCCTATCCCTAACCTACTCCACCAATCTACTTGACCTACATTGGTGGAGTAGTGATGAAAACCTTGTTAGACTCTCAAAACTCAAGATTCAGAAATTCCAGACCCTCTTTCACTAAAGTTGATGTAACTTTCTTAATACTTAACGAGAAAAAGTCAAATCACCACCAAAATAAAGTAGACTCTGCAATTTTTCCAAGCATTTCAATTGGGAGTCCATACAATTAAGTAACATGCCGTACCAAGCACGGGAATAGTGAAAAACGCTGGAAAAAAACAGAAAAAAAAAACTAAAACAGGGAGCTTTTTATTGCTCTAACTCTTCAGGAATACAATGGAATCCTTTTGCTCGACCTTTGCATGATTTTTATAACTTTTCCCTCCTTGCAACTGACTTACCAAATTCCTCCATTGGTTCAACTACCTCTTTAACTCTTAATCTTCCTATTTTGATCAATTTAGTAACTTGACAACATTGCATTATTGCAAGTTTTACATTGTTTTTCCACTTTGACCCCCTAGAATTTACCCATGACCTTAAATACATTCAAATAAGACTTTTTACATCATTTTTTCCCATTAAATTTATGATTGATTCATGACCTCATGACCTTTACAATGCAATTTTGAACATTTAACATTTTACAAATTTGAAAAGCATTTGATGCCCAAGGTGCTCCTGCACCAAACTCCATTTTGCTGTGGAGTATAAGGTGTAGTCTTGTGTCTTTTAATTCCATGGTCTTTACAGTATCTTTCAAATTCATCAAAACATAATTCACTGCCATTATTAGTCCTTAAGCATTTTAGTTTTCTACCAGTCTGATTCTCAACAAGGTTCTTAAATTCCTTAAATTGACTGAACACTTCTGATTTACTTTTCAAAAAATAAACAAATGCTCTTCTTGAATAATCATCAATGAACGACACATAGTATCTTGATTTAGACAAAGAAGGAACATCTACTAGAGCAAACACATCTGAATGAATATAATCTAGCAAACCAGAAGATTTATGAGGACTGGAATAAAATGAAACACGATGTTGCTTTCCATATATACAATGCTCACATAATTCAAATTCAAGATTACAATCTTCAAGCCCCTCAACCAGGTTTTTGTTCTTCAAGGTTTTTAAACCTTTTTCTCCTATGTGGCCTAACCTATGATGCCAAAGCATAGTATTCTCTGCAGGAAGTTTTACTTCCATAGAGTTTACATAATTAGTTTCCCTCTTTACCTCCATGAGTAGGTTTCAGTGACTTTCTAGAGACACTGTTACATTGAACAACATGTGCATCTAGCTTGTACAGGGTACCAATTCGAGCACCTCTAGCTAGCACCATTGAACCTCTAGTCATCTTGCAGCCATTTCTAGAGAATGTGACTTGTACTCCAATATCATTCAGCATACTTACAAAAAGTAAGTTTCAAGCCAGACCTGGTATATGCATTACATTATTGATTCCCTTCACTCTGCCATCGAGGAATTGTATTCTGACTCTTCCATGGCCAACAATCTCTAAAGTTGAATCACTTGCTAAGTACACCTTTCCACCGTTGTATTCTTCATACTTCATGAACAATTTTCTATGAGATGTCATGTGGAAAGATGCTCCAGAATCAATCAACTAGACATCATCTGATGCTTGAGTAGCCAAGGCTGCAATGAAGGCGTCACCATCACTATGAGAAGAACCATTATCGAAAGAGCCCTTCTTCTTCTTTTTCTCCTCTTTACAATCCTTTCGGACATGACCAGGTTGCCCACAGTTCCAGCACTTCACCTTGGACTTCCTGCCAAGAGACTTTGATCTCCCCTCTGATTTCGATTTGGACTTCTTGTCCTTCTTCTTGCATTTCTCTTTCGGTCTTCCTCTGACAACAAGAGCTTCCTTCGCCATCTCAGAAGATTTCCTTCTCATCTCTTCTGATAGCAAAGATGAAACAACATCTTCCATCTTGAAATTTGATGTTGTACTCCCAATAGCCATCACCAGATGATCCCATGAGTCTGGAAAAGAACACAACAATAGCATACAATGATCCTCTTCTTCAGTCTTCACACCAACAGATGTCAATTGAACAATCAGCATATTAAATGCGTTCAAATGATCAGCAACAAACCCTCCTTCCTGCATTCTCAACGAGTACAACTTCTTCCTTAAGAATAATTTATTCACCAAAGATTTCCCCTGGTAAATAGACACCAGTCTCTTCCACAAGGAAGATGCAGTCTTCTCTTCATGCACATTTAGAAGCACTGAGTCTACCAAATAGAGCCTTATTAGCCCCTTAGACTTCCTATCTGCAAGGTCCCAATCTTCTTGCTTCATGCCTATAGGTTTCACTCTAGCCACAACAATCCAAAGATCATGATCAACTAAAAGATCCTCCATCTTGAGTTTTCACAACTCAAAGTTACTACCATTGAATTTCTCTATTTCAAACTTTCCAGACGTGCTAGCTATCTCAACCTGTAATCATAAATAACAAACTCTACAAGAATCCCACTAAACAAAATTGACTCAAAAAACCAACGTACCCACAAGGATAACACAACTAGCCAGGCTCTGATACCACTTGTAAGGAAAATCAGATGTGGAAACAATTCTCCTAACGTCAATACCTCAGGAAAGAATGCAGATGTACTTTTAAAATTTTCAATTACAGTCCAATTAAGATGCACTATGAAACATATAACACAAACAAAGTATTTGACAATCACACATGAACACTAGATATACGTGGGAAAACCCTTATGGGAGAAATACCCACCACACCAAGAGAAATCACTTTGTATTACAGTAATGGAGATTACATACAAATGTTAGACTTATCTTTCTAGTGTCTGTTTACAATAGCATTCACCATAAACAATCTTGTACAAGAACCTTCAAGTTACAGTCATTACATATTAGATTACATTTATTGATCATACAACCACCCAACAATCCGTCGATCCAACCAATCGATTAACCAACCAATCAACAATCTGCAATCACATAGTATATCCCTGTTGTTCCATGTCTGTCAAGCTTCCTCACAAAACTGTTACAATGAACTACCTTCTAACTGTTCAGATTCGGCTTCCCCTATTGGTCCACGAGACTCCACATAGGACGTTCAAACTATCAAAATAATTAACACTGTGTTGGCATCTCGGTGAGACACTAATAGTGTCTCGCCGATGCCACATAACCTTCATATCAATATCACCAAGAGTCACTGTTATCACCAAGACGTCCTATTGAGCTTTCAGTGTTACGCCAAAACACCAAGCAGTCGCCCAGACTTATCACTTTCACCAGAAGATCATAGCAAGTCACCAAAGGTTATACCGAAGTCACAAGTCATATCAGGCTCCATTGAATAGTCTGCAAGACTTACATCTTTCACCGAGAGAACATATTGAACTCCAAGACTTACCCCAAAGGCTTCAACATAAAGCACTATCAGCGAGACATGTTACTTTTGCTAAGACATCACACTGAGCTCTAGGACTTACCCCGAAGTGTTCATCCATCACCAAAAGTTATATCGAAGATCCCTTATCATCGGTGCGACTTACATTCTTCGCTGGGACTTCTTCCTGACATCATTAGGGTTACCCCGATAGCCATCAGATATCGACAAGACATCCTTCAGTTGCTAAGACGTTTCTCTGAAATCCTTTGTGTTACACTGATGAACGACATTTGAACCTCCGTCGGTGAGACCTTTTCACATCGGTAAGACTTCTTACCAATAGACTATAAGCTATGCCGAAGACCACAACATGTAACATACTATCGGTGAGACTCTAACACTTCGCTGGGACTTCTCATTAAGCTAGTATAAGCTATCCTGAAGCCTGTGGTCACCATGAGTCTCCCCGATACATGATTGAATGTCCTGTCAGCCAAAGATCTCCTCGAGCGCTAAGAGGTCATATTGAAAACTCCTTGTCACAGTGATAGCTCCATAGTGGAAGCATTCGGAAAGACAGAAAATTGGTCGCATCGACCTGTACAAAACATGATCCTACCAATCTGCTAGTCGGCCAGACATAATATATGTCATACCGACTTTGCTCATAGGTGTTCATAGGGAACTTGCAGAGACCCTGGTAGGAAAAGTTCACCCTTACGAAGTACCCTTCTTTCATGCATTTGTTTGCAACATTATGAGAGTACTAGCAGATGATAGTCCAGTCTGGGGGATCCTCCTCACACTCGCATTCAAAAGGGAAGTCCATTGTATCGATCTCTAGAAAGGGTAAGGATGTTGCAAATGTAGTAGCCTCTACAAATGATAATGACCTAAGACACTAGAAATTTCACAAAGTTAGCAAAATATTATTCTTCCATCTTTTAGAGATTGCTAAAGGATATGATCATAACCTTGGAGAACGCTAAACCTATTAGGGAACCTTACCCTAGTTGGTATGATGTAAATTCCTTCTGTTAGTACCATCAACTTAACAAACATGATACTGGACATTGTATGTGCCAGGATCATGAGATATAGGATCACATCAAGGATGGTATTATTTGTTTCGATAGGACTAAACAAAATACAAACAAATCGATGAAAAAAGTGAATAGTGAGTTGTAGATATACACAAAAAAAAAATTGTCACATTCTGCCAACTTAATTACCGATCCCTCTGATTCTAGCACTCACCCAGAGGCATACGTTAACATGGTAACATTTACTCCTACCATGCAGCTAGCGACTAGCTTTCTAGATATGACATTCACATCACAGGATTCACCCTTGAACAACAAGCCCTCTCCCCTCTACATTCCTGCTCAACTCAACAACAACATTGTGACAAGGGTCTTAGTTGACCCCATGAGTTGAGTGAATTTCATTATACAAGACACATATTTTCTAAATTCATTACAAAGGGAGGAGCATGAAGAAACGAAATCTACCATTCGTACACATGATGGTCTTTCTCTCAATCCATATGGCTCAATAACTTTGTCCATCCTAGTTGGACCTAGGGCTATAGAAACAGTCTTCAATGTTATTCTAGAGTCAGATTTGTTCACGGTAAAGCTAGGCATACCTTGGCTAGCTTCCATGAATGGAATCACCTTTGTCATTCATAAGTGTTTAAAATTCTCCTATGAAGGTGTTGTGAATTTGGTGCATGAAATTGGATACCATTCATTGGTTTCTCGTGAGGGATACTTGTTGGATCATTTTTGGCCTACTTTGATCATTCCCTCCTCCCAAGAACGGACCTACTTTCCAAGAACTAAGTGAAGTATAAGACTGGGGGAAAGGGACAACCAAAATTGACCCTTCCAGAAGTGCAACAACCAACTGCCTCCTCTTCTCGAAAGGGAAATGAGAAGCTCACTTGTCCTCGGGATGCCTCTTCTGCTCGTCTTTCTAGAGAGGAATTTTGGATGTCTACCCCTAGATTCCACATAGTGATTCTGATGGTGCCTACTTGGCATAGACCCAAGATCAGTATATCAGATATCCCGACCAAACCACCTAGACCTTGGTTCTACTTGTATGGAAGGAGAAAGGGTTCCCAAAGGTAATCCTTTATGTCTCAACCTCAGTAGCCTCCTACCACTTCTTCTCCCAAAGTAGTAAACAAGAAGAGGTCCCGCCATTGAGGAACTAGAGCTGACTCCCCCCGTTGTTTCTTAACTTGCTCGTCCTGCTCATGTTTAGGACCCTATCCCTCTACTGGAAATGATTGTGATGGACACCCTTATGGCCAAGTCGGACCCTTCCATCTCTTTGCATCTCTTGGCCTCTAGCTCGAAGAGTTATAGAAACCACCTTGCGCATGAGTGCAAGCACCAACAAAAGGATTTGGAAACTAAGTAGGCCACTTTATAGAAGAAGGATGAGGAGATGACCACCCCTATATCAAGGCCTACCATTGTATGCTCCTCTCTCCTCCCCTCTACTTCTGTTCAATTGATTTTGGTCTCAACTCCATCTCCCGCTATGAGTTTGTGTGTGCCTGACCCCAAAAAGGTGCAGGTGTTCATTGATCCTTTGGTTGAGCTGCCCTTGTTGATGTCCCTTCTCGACATCCTATCATTCCCAAAACCTATGGATATGCTAAATACTTCGGTTGTATCTATCACAGTTTTCTCCTCCTCCTCTTCCTTTGTGCCTCTTGCCTCGTCTGTGGGGAGTTCACATCCCCTGACTAAGCAGAAGGTGGAAGATGGCCCTTCCAATAGTGGAGGGTGTAAGAGGAGCCCACCTTCTCTGAAACATTTTCCTATGCTATCTTGTTCCATCCTAGTAATGGGTATGTGCAGGATCATCATGGAAAAAATACACCCTTAAGTGGCAAAAAATTCAGAAAAATCAGAGTTAGGAAACTTGATGTAAAAATTTGAATAAGTTATCTATATTATTTCAAAAATATGTAAGAATAGAATTTGTAGAAAATTGAATGTAGTTTCTAAACTACTAGGTTTATTTAAAAAAATAAAAAATCTATTTGGTGAAAATTTGAAATTTCAATGCAGTAGTAATTAAATTTCAGGGAAAAAATAAGAAGTAGGTGTCTGTCTGACCACCCTAAACACAATAAAATGATAATATTTTTTTATAAGATTTTAGATAGAAGTAGAGGAGTCATGTCCAAATGTGATGCATATTTTTTTTGTAATCTTTTCCAAGTAAAATAATTAATTATATTGATTTTTTTTTTATTACAACTTTTAAAAATATAAAACTTCGTGTAATAGAGCCACTAACTTGATTGAAACTTCATGAAATTCAATTTTGTTTTAATCCTATAGTATGTGAAGCATAGAATGTGACACATGTTTTGGATTTAAAAAATGTGATAACTTCTAAAAGCTATACATGTTTTTCAATCAACCTATCAATCAGGACTTTAGTTGTAATTCAAATAGAAAATGAATAATAATTATTTATTAAATTAAAAGTAAAGCATAATTTATATTGGCGGAAAGCTAAGAATATCCTTTAAAAACCATTTT
>VDFB02115017.1:0-14667 GCA_007258455.2 Sequoia sempervirens
AATTTAATCTAAATTAAAATTAAAATAGAATATAAATTGGATGCAAGTGAAATATGTAGAATACAAATGTTATTTTTTTTGAGAATTAAAATTAATTTTAAAGTTAATAATGAAATAATAAACCTTTGTGTTAAATAAACAATGCAAGCTAAAAAATTAAAACTAACTTTTTAATTTATTAGAATTGAAATATTGATTAAATGTATATCTTAAAAATATAATTGATATGCTAGACAAATAAGATTAAAATTAATTTAAAGATAAAATCAATATTAACAAATAGAAAATTATTATAAAATTGAATATAAATAATAAAATTATTAAATTATTAAATAAATTAAATTTTAAAAATTAAAACTTAATTAATATAAAATATTAAAAATAAAAATAAACTATATTATATCTAAGAAAGCTAAAATTTAACCCTCTCTATTAAAAACTAAAACACCAAACTTAAAAAGTTAAAAGTAAAATGTTACTTATTAAAAAGATAAAAAATTCAATTATTAATTTATTGATTTATTTAATTCAACTTACTTTTACTTATATATATATATATTAACAATCATTATTATTTGAATAAAATAAATATAATTATTAAAATTTACTATTATTTATATATATGTATATATGTATATATCTATATTAAAAGCAATTAATTAATAATGTTATTAAAATTTCATATAATACATGTACATTAAAATCATTTTATATTTATATATTATAATATAATAAATTATTAAAATAAATTTAAATGTAAGGAGATTTAAAAGTTTTGAGGAAATATAACTTATTATTTATATATATCATCTTCATTATATATTATAATAGAAAAAATATTAAATTATTAAAAATAAAAAATATTTAAAAACTTCTCAATATATAATTTACTATTTATATAGTATATTTATTATTAATATATATTATAATTAAAATAAATCTAAAAATTTAAGTTTAAAAAAATTAAAAGAAAAAAATGTTCCATCCTTATCCACATTTCTCTAGTTTAATGCTGAGATTAGATAAGAATGGAGCTTTATTTTTCTAGTTATGTATTATATCCTTCTTGTAATTTTCAACCATTGATTTTCAAAATCAAGTCATCCACTTCATATAGAAAATGTCTTCAATGTAACTATTAATTTAGATTGTTTATTATTAGAAATCATATTTGTTAATTTTAAAATTTATTTTATTATTAAAAATTAATAGTTAAATATAATTGAGTTAACAAAAATAAATACCAAGGATGTATTAGTAGTTGCATTCTTTTTAATTTAGAATTTTGGCATCATTCTAGTTTCTATGAATTAATTTTTATTATAATATGTATGTTTTCACATATTTATATGAGTTTTTTTTTTTTTTTTTAGTATATCTTAAAATATGTTTTATTTTTTCTTAAACTTGTGGTGGCCTATAAGATTCTATTGATTTTAATTTTCAAAAAACATTATTAGGATATTAAGTTATGAATTATGTGTTTAATATTCTATTTGGTGAGTTTCTTTTTTTTTAGTATATTAGAATTCTAAGGTTTTAGTTGAGATGGTTGATGTGAAGAGAAATGACAAAATTCTTTCCACACTAGATAAGTTTGGTTCTCTCTTGAATGAAGAAATCACACCCCATTATAGAGAAAAGGTCCATTAATGTAGATAAATGTGTTTTGTTCATCTACAAATCTTCAAAACAACTTCTTATTAATCAAAAGGTCATGTGGATGAATGATTGAACATATTGAATTTAGGTGTCAACCATTATTTACATTATACGATTTAATTTTTATGCAGTCCTCTATGTTGCTTGCGATTGTAATGCTAGTATCTATATAGTCTAGAATCCTCCTTTTTCAATAGACTTTCATTCCATCATTATAGGAGACAATGATACTTCTATTCAATGCTTGCCAATGTGCTCTATAATGAAAAAATATATAATATGTTTTATTAGAACTCTTGTTATTAACTCTTTAAATTATTAAATTTTTTAATTAAAATTTTAAATCAATTAAAAATAATAATATAATATAATAAGAAATAAAAATAATAATATTATTTTTAAATATTAATAAAGATAAATTTTATGATTACACGAAAATTATAATATTTAATTTTGACGTAATAATGAATTTGGAAAATTTGACATTTTTCTCAATGAGAAGATACCCAAAATAAAGAAGTAACAACACATTCCATGCAAACATTCCCTACACTTAAGATATTGCAATATTCAACAACTTTGCATCCGACATATAACATTCCCCACATTTAATATATAACAATATTCCAACAAACTTTATCTCGAAAATAATATTAGATTCCTACTCGAAAAATACATGAATCAATGTGACTGGATTCAAATTGGAACAAAGATATAGAGAGACGCGTATATACACATGCAAATTTGAAATGGGAGCAAATAGATTCAACAGGATATAAAGTAGGTTTGAAGGATGTACTGGAGAGTGAGGAATTAACTCTGGTTAAAGTGGAATTAAAAGAAATTCATGATGCTAATGATAGTATACCTCGTGTTAATGCTTCGTTTCCCTTACAGTAGCTTATTATTTTGGAAGATCAAAATTATTAACGATAGTTAGACAGCGTGGTAGAGTTCTTAAACTTCAAGGCGTTCCTTAAAAATCCCGATGAAAATTTTTATTTGACTGTACAGATACAAATAATTGTTATCGAATACCGTATTAGCGAAAAAGAAGCAGAGACATTTTTATAAAGAGATACCTACTGAGTGATCGACTGGCGATATTATTTCCTTCAGCTCATACAATGTGACGGCTATGGAATCTTTCTTTTCATTGTCGCGGCGGCTCAGTGCGCGCGTCAAATCGACACTTCGACAGTAAAACTCTCCATGGCAGAAAAATGTTATAATAAATTTATTTTAGAGGAGCTGCACAGCGTCTGCCGGGTGTGGTGTTAAGGGGAATGAATTGTAGACTTTTTACAGATGGCGGGGCTTGACTGGTGACATAAAATGTTCTGTTCATATTAAACATGTTCAAGTGATTTTGTTCAATGGGCGCATTCGTTAACAACTAATAAAGTAAACATTTTTTAGCCGAGGCTAATTGGTATAGCACACTCTAAGCGTTGACCACGCTTAGGTGGCTGGTGTGGGGCCCAATTACCTGTCCCACTTGTTGATCGCCGTTTCCGTTTCTCCCGTTCACCTTAGCATTCAAATTGTTCCCGCGCAGTCTCACCGTTTCAGCACATTCAAAACCAGGTTTCCCACGCGATTGGTTTTCATTTGTGACTCTTGATCTGTGCAAAAATGGCAGGTTTGGAACAAAGTATGGACGTCCATTAAAGCATAACAGACTAGGGATTATTCAATATGCTCTGGTAGACATGTATGCAAACTCTGGAATCATGGACAAGGCACGTCAACTGTTTGACAGGATACCACAAAGAAATCTGGTCTCGTGAAATGCTATGCTTGCAGGATATGGACAAAATGTGTTTGCTGAAAAGGACTTACAGACTTTCAATCAAATTTAATTGGCAGGTGTAAATCAGAACTCCGCAATCTTTGCCAACATCCTCCCTGCCTGTGCCAAAATGGGAGCTTTGGAACGGGGTATGGACATCCATCACAGCATAGAGGAAAGCATTTTTTTGTCAAATGTTGTAGCTGAAACCGACCTGGTAGAATCCATTATTTAGCATGTATCTATTTTAAAAAATGATTAAGAGTCACTTGAAAGCTGACTATAATCCTTATTTTTTCAGTGGTTCAATAGAAATTGCTTATTTCTCATATACTTAGTGTAATTGATTATGGATATTTTCAATTTCTAATATTATAGTTTTATATAATTCTTATGTAATTTATTGTATGAGAATAATCTTATACTATTTAAAATTACAATTTATTTATGTAAAAAATCAAAGATTATATTGATATGAGCTCATATATATAATATTTTTCACATTATTATTCAAGTTTAGGATAGTGGTGATACATTTTAGTCTAACCTCCTCTAACTACCTTTTTTCTTGTTCATCTTAGAATTCTTAATTCAATTTATCTTTGTGTAGCTTCCAAGTCTAAAATTATACAATGACGCTTGTAATAACCTATTTCAGCTATTTTTCTTTAGGTAGGGAGCATTCTATAGATATTTGTAGTAGATACTCTTCAATATTTACTATTGATTTCTCTAGGGATTCATTAATTTAGTAGTTGTTCCCTAGCATTGTTATGTATGATATATCATATTTAAAATTGTTGGAGAGAGAGATTTATATTAAATTCACCTATTGATATTATGGTGTAGATGTAAAAAGTGTTGTAGCTGGGAGGTTCTAATTACTTCTATTGGATGATAAACTCCTTAATTTTTCTCATAAGTTCCAAAATTTTATATTATATAAGAGTAATAAATTTGTGGACGCTCTTTTTATTTTATTTTTTAAAGCCTTTACTTCCTATTTTTTACCCAACCTCCTACCATGTGGTGTATCATTAATGTGTTGGTAGTCTCCTTTATTCATTTTGTTAAATAGTCCCATCTTTAGAAATATTTGTGTTTCTTTCTCAATCCATCTTTATTCTATTCTCATTTCTTCTATATGAGTGGTATTTTTCTAATCGATTTGACATAAATTTGTTTCCTATTCTCATTGTGCAATTTCATCATGTAAATCTTTCACCAATTCATCCAAACTATAAATCCCATATCATAAAATAGATCTTATACTTGACCTAAATTATTCTTATTTATTCTATCTATTTTTGTTAATAAGGTGTCCTAGGCCTTCTTTGTAGCCTCTATTTTTCATTACCGACACTCTTATTGACTTCTATATCTTTTGACAAGAGAGTATTTACTCTCTATTTAGATAAGTTTTGTATATTTTCTGCTAGCTTGTTTCTACTATTTATAAGAGATCATTAGTTATCTTTTCTAAGACATATATCCTTATTATTTATTTCATTTGTAGTATCTCTTCTCTTTTTTCTTAAATATGTTTATGAATTCTTCAAGAAACTTCTTGATGATTTGTAGTGCATCATATGAGGACTTCATGTTTATTCTAACATTACTTTTAAAATAATTCGTTTTATTTTGTTGGATTTTTGTGTATATATATTTTTCTTGTGTAGGCATTCCTATTGTAAAAAAGGTGACCTATACAACAATTGGACATCTATTGTGTCTTCTTATTCTACAAAAAAAAAATCTACTTTCATCCTTTTAGGTTCTTTTTCAACCACTTTTATTTGTAATCATGGCACAAATGAGAAGGTGATGGATTTTATCCTCTATTATTAATGAGTTATTTCATAGATCTCCTATAACTTCTTAAATTTAATATCGAGAGGGAAGTTATTAAGAATGTGTATCCAAAGCTTTGCAATAAAAAACTCTTTCATAAATATCCAACTTTTATAACACTTTACAACACCTTCTCTAATTATACATAGGTGACATATCAGTTTAAGGTCATCTCCTCTTTGACCTTTATGCCTCTATTTATAAATAACCCTATCATATTCTCAAGAAACCATCAATTATACAAAGAATAACACTAATAACTTATGATTTTCTCCTTAATCCAACCCTAATAATTAACTAAACTAATTGAATATACCTTTCTCATCTTCGTCATTTGAACTTACAATCTGCCTTCATTCACAAGCTAACTCTAACTGGATAAAATGAAAGTCCCGTTCTCTTTCAAAGTTCTTTCCAAATAATATTGCATCCATTCCATCCCCATCCATTCCATTTAATCTTTTCTCTTCTTTTCTTTCTCATTATCCTCTCACTTTTGTTTTCTGGTTTTCTTATCACCAAATCATATTCCCTTTCCTGTGCACCATGCTGTTTCCATTCTCCTGAATGTCACCTGTTAATCCAACAAGTAATTCTAAGGTTGCCCTTTCTTTCTTCTTCAGTTTAAACTTGCCTTTTCCTTGGTTTTCGTTTTTTCCTTTAGTTTTCCATTTCTCTTTGTCATTAGGTATTCTCCTATTCTGATTTTCAATTTGATTTCTTGTTCCACAGCTTTGTTTGATTCCTCCTACTTTACTTATTCCATTACTGGCATCATAGGTTTGTTGAACTGAACTAATTCTTTCATTTTCTAGACGCTAGATTTTCTTTATTCTTATCATAACTATATATTTGGGGACAAATACTCAATATATATGTATTAATGCAAAGGCGTCATTGTGGATTTTCCCTCCTTTTCTACCCCATCCGCCACCAATGTCCTAAAGTTTACGGTAGACCTGTGGCATTTTGGCCATTTGGTCCTTCCTCTTTCTCTAGTTCCTATATTATTATTATTGTTGTAGCCTCCCCTACCACCTCATTTTCAATAGCTATTATGATAAATCATGGAGCAACCTATATCTTGAATTTGTGGTACCATATAGTGTATATTGTTAGGTGGTCTTATACTTTTTCTCAATTGAAGTTCCCACTAGCCATGTGCCAAAAAAACATTGAATGCTATTATAGCTAAAACCTATGCTCTCTCCATACCCAAATCCAAAAATGTTTCCCTAGGACCAATCCATGAACAATTGGTTCATATTCATCTTCTTCATGAATTAACATTTGAAACCTATTTTGGCCATGTTTGTCACACTTTATACTTTATAATATATATGTACTATCATTCTATAGAATTCATCAAGTTCCCCTCTTAGTGTGGAATCCCTCTTCATGCCTTTGATTATCAAACATTCATTCCTTAGATGTTCCTACCTACTATAATTTTTAAACCAAAATTTACTTCTTCTAGGTGGGGGAGAAGTGTCAACCATCTCACCTAAGTTCATTATAATTTATTACTCCAACATTACATTTTCCATCTCTAACTTGAAATTATCAATTTCACTTTCCCATTAAATCATTATCCTATATATTTGATTGGGAGTATATTTTAGTGATCAATTCTATTAGATCCTTATATGAAGAGGAAATTTTCTCATCTACTTCTTCTACAATGTGAGAGGTTAAACCTAAAATAAAACAATCAATTCATTTATTTTATGTCAAGTTTTCTTCTAGCTTTCTAACCACACTTTTAAATCATCATTCCTAATATTTTATTGATTCCTGGACTTAGTTTAAACTATCATCTTCCATATTTTATTTTATTTTTTGTTCATACATTAGGTGAGTGGAAAGTTTCCATAAATAATTCACTCAATTCTTTCCATTTTTTCTCATACTTAGGGAATTCTTTAATGCACCATATTAGTGCCTCATGATTGAGGTTCTCCACAAAATTGTATAATTGGGTTTAGTCATCATCTGAAATGCCAATCCCACTCCAATGAAATTTCAAGGTAAAGAGATGTTCACTAGAATCCTTGGTGTATTTACCAAAAATGGAGAGCTTAATTTTATGTGCATCCATATTTGGATTATCCTTTCTCCTAATCTATTATCTACTCTTGGATCTCTTTATCTCTTGCTATCATGGATTCTTTACCTAGTTTCATTCTTTTTCTACTTGACCAAAGTTCTTTCTCTACCATTATCTCTTGGCAATTGAACATCTAAGAACTCACATCCTAATATATGTCATGTAAATCTCATACACAATTTCTTCTTGATATTGTTTTTTCTAACCCAATTAAGGATTCACTACTTAATGGAATCTTTAGAAATTCATCTTCATTTTGACAACATGGGATGTGACTCTTATTCCATGAGGTTCATTTCCTCATAGTGTCTCTTTAGCTTGGGAAATGCGTTGGTTGATAACACATCATTTATTAATTGATTTATCTTTAATTTTCTTTGATTGTTTTCTTTCTCAGCCTAGGAATTACTCTTTGTATCATCTCCAAACTTTCCTTGTAAAAATCTACTTTTTTGGTGACTAGATTTTACTCTATTGCTAAATATTCTCTCCTCTTCTTCACCAATTGACTTCTTATTTCATTGATTTTTTATTTTCTCTTCTACTCAATAGCAACCACATCTATAGTATCCTAACAAATAAGGTTAAACTTCTCTAAGGTCATTGTTGTCTTATATTCTTTCAATTTCCTTATCATTTTAGTTAGATTTTTCTATATAGATCTAATTTAGGTTATAAACCACTCTATTTCAAGTGCATCCCTCTTGATACACTCTCTTGATGCTTCTCTTGTCCATTATCTTTTGTCTCAATCTTAGGATTGTTTCAATGTTCTTCCTTCTTCTTTCTTCTTTTCTATCATGATAATTAAATTCTCTTCAAAATGTATCTTGATGTCACCAATACATTCTTTTACTCTCTTATTATAATTTTTTTTCATAAATATTTAATTTGATTTAATTTATCCATCCTTAACTCCTTTATTTTTAATAACTTAATTTATCAAGAGGTACTACAAGACACACAATATTACCACTTGAATTTCTTTTTAATACCTAGAATGATCTCTATCTTATTTTGTATTCCACTAGATTAATTTCAGAGGACATACCTTCTAGTGCACTTATGGCTTTTCATCACTAGTCTCCATTATGTTGCTCTTTTTATTTTCCAATTTAATAGGAATAGATCCAACTACCCTTTAGAATTTTTAGAAAGTCATTTATAGGGACAGTATGCCTTAGTCTAAAATCCTTTTTCAAGGGCTAGATCATTGCATAGGACTAAGGAAATTTGGGAAATTTTATTGGTAGATATATAGATCATTAGTGAAGGTGGTCCTTGCAAGATAATCTCTAAGAATTAAGGGTAGATTTCCTATCTATCTAAGGCTAACCCTAAAGCTATTTATAATGTGAGGGGTGTGAAAAGGAATAGAGGTTGCATGGATATGGGTAGAGGTTGCTTGGCTAGGCATATAGGTTACTTAGATACATAGGCCTTTTGATCGGTCACTCTCTTAAGTTTTAGAAAGGAATTCACAAGTAAATCATTGCTTGGATAAGGATGTTGTAAAATTTAATCACATCAAATGCACCTTTCCACTTGCTTTGGGTGGTTAAGTGCATGTAAGATGTGTGTCATGTTGTGATTAGTCCAAGAAAGTGACCAAGTGACACAGGAAAATATTCATATCCACATATGGCATTGGCTTGGTCATCAGGGGATTATCTTGTGGTGGGTTTTAATTGGTTGGTAAAATCTAAAGAAGTCTAGGTTGCATTGAGAAATTTTGGGAACTAGGGTTTAGGTTTACCACAAGCTAACTTACTTTTAGGGAAGGTTGTATAAAGAATGTTAGGAGTTTGAAAGTAAAATATGCAAGGAAGAGTGAGGATCAAGGAAAGGGATATTCAATACTGATGGAAGAAGAAGTTGGATCAAGGTGAGGGAAAATATGATACCACTAAATAATATGGAAAAAGGGATAAAGGAAAGGAATCAAGGATTAGGCATATAGAGTGCTAGATGTACTTTTTGATCAAGGAAAATATTGAAGTCCAAAATTGTATGACTCAAGAGAAATGGATTAAGGATCATTAATGTGGTGTGCCAAATGCTATAAGGAAAAGAGTGAGGGAAATAGGGTGGAAGCCTTTCAAGGTTTAGAGATTAGTTTTTCCACAAACATTTTACCTTTTAGATATGATGGTCTGAGTAATCCTACAAGTATGGATTCCACAAGGAGGAAGCAAGATGGGATGCAGGTTGAGGGAAATGAGTAGGGAAAATAATAAAAGCCCAAGATTTTGAGACTTAAAGGAAAAGTAAATCTTCATATTAGGAATTAAGGATGGTGAATACTCAAGGCAAAAGAAGAGGAAACATGGAAAATTGTAAGTGGAGAATAATTGAGCTTCATTGATTAGTCTTATAGCTTAAGTACATTATTATATGGAGACCTAAAATCATAAGGCCAAAGGAAAAGACAAAGTAGGGAGTGGAAGGGTGGGTAAAGCCATGATAAAGTACCTAGGTAATGAGAAGTAGTCAAAGGTCTCAATAAGAAATGGAAATGCTAGGTTTCAAGGAATGGAGGGAAAAAATATTAGCAAGAGGAAACCAACAAACCTAATAAAAGCTACAAATAGACATAATTACCCCTAACACTTAGAAATTTCTATAGTTTCAAATATTTAGGCATGTGATCAGTATACTAAAAGACAAAACACTACAACAAGAACATTTTTAATAAGGGTGTCTGTTGAATGAATTCTTAGATTGGTTATAGATGGTGGCCAAAACATTGTACTATTAAGAAAGGAAGCACTCAACTTTGGATAAATTTGCACTTACTAATATAGGCCCCAACATCACCTAGAAAGGGGCAAGACAAAGATATCACATAAAAACTATAGGGAAAAAATATAAGTCTTTGATCAAATATCAATGGACTCTATAGGCAACAAAATCAAACTAAAAAAGAATTAGAAGCACAATAGGGTCCTTTCATTAAAAATAATATGTTAAGATAGAGGCTCAAAAGGACAAACATCAATAAAGGAGTTAGTTCTCTGATTTTATCTTAAACTAGAAATGGTGTTGCAAGGCATAAATAAGTGGAAACTTTATTAGAGAATGTTCATAAGCATTCTAAGATAATCAAACCAACTTAGGAACCCATATATTAAGGTTTATCATAAGTAAAGCTTTTTAAAATAACTTCATTAATGAAATTAATCCTCATGAATTACAAGGCCCTTGATTGATCTATGGCAAAATGTCTATGCAATTGAGTTCATTTCCTCTTCATGAAATCAACTAAACTAATTGTTAAAAGTAGGAATTGCAACAATCTTGGAGATAAATTTCATTTCATTGTGACAATTAACACATACTCAAAGGTTCTTAACAAGACTAATAATTGTTGCAATAGGCATGTCAAGAAAACCAAAAGAAATTGACATCTTTTCACTATGGTGGTAGAGAAATAATTTGTTTCACTCCTTTTCCACACGACTAAGTGTCTTGCATCTGGACAATACCCAATTGCCTTCATCTCCCAAGCCAATTTCTCCAACTTTACATAGATTTACTATGTCTGTGGATGTCATTGTCTCCTACAAAATAAGCACATGGCGTTCAATACATCCAGAGAGCTTGTTAATTCCTTATCCTTCATCAATCTCCTTACCATTCGCTCACACCACTGTCCACTACTGCATAGATGCTTGAAAGAACACAAGTCAAATTTTTTAAGATCCAAATAAAAAATAGCATTGTTATAAATAATCCTAAACCTGTATTCATATGTGATCTGCAGGCAGCAAGAAAATACATCGGCACATTCACCACAGGTTTAGCTTACAAAATAGCTCTATCCTTTATGCTTTGATGGATGTCCATACCCTGTTCCAAAGCTCCCATTTTGGCACAGGCAAGGAGGATGCTGGCAAAGGTTGGCAGGCTGGGTTGTACACCTGCCAATTGCATTTGCTTGAAAGTTTCTGAAGCCTTTTCAACAAACCCATTTCGTGCACACCCTGCAATCATGGCATTCCACGAGATCACATTTTTTTGAGGCATTTGGTCAAACAGTTCACGTGCTTTGTCTATGCTTCCACATTTTACGTACATGTCTAACAGGGCGGTTGCAGCTATACCATCTGACAAAAAAATGCTTTCCTTTATGCTGCGATGGATGTCCATATCCCGTTCCAAAGCTCGCATTTTGGCACAGGCAGGGAGTATGTTGGCAAAGATTGCGGAGTTCTGATTTACATATGTCGATTAAATTTGATTGGAAGTCTGTAAATCCTTTTCAGCAAACGCATTCTGTCCATATCCTACAAGCATAGCATTCCATGAGACCAGATTTCTTTGTGGTATCATGTCAAACAGTTGACGTGCCTTGTCTATGTTTCCACAGTTTGCATACATGTCTAGCAGAGCATATTGAATAATCCCTAGTCCGTTATGCTTTAATGGACGTCATTACTTTGTTCCAAAGCTGCCATTTTTGCACAGCCGCGAGTGACAAATGAAAACCAATCGCGTGGGAAACCTTGGTTTTGAATGTACTGAAATGGTGAGACTGCGCGGGAACATTTTGAATGCTAACGGTGAACGGGGGAAACGGAAACGGAAACGGTGATAAGGGGAACAAGTAATTGGGCCCCACACCAGCCACCTAAGCGTGGTCAACGCTTAGAGTGTGCTGGTTAAGCTGTAGCCCGGTGATATGTTGGTACCTTTGGAGACGATAGAAAGAAAGGCGATATAGCCGAAAAGCTCCGAGTGGGAAGTTGCACTCCTGTTGCATTTTCACTAGCCAAATCATTAAAAATAATGGGGTAAGTAATATCTCGGGCTCTATCTAAAACAAATATGTAATATTTTTTTTTTTTATATTTGTGTATTAGTAGTTTGATTTTTCAAATGTTTTTGTTTGTTCGAGATGATGATTTTCAGAAGAAGATTGTGAATACTCTATTGAGAGAAACAATCAATGTGCCACTAGTGCTTGCAAAGCATCTAGTAAGTCTCAATGAAATGGTAGAAGATTTTGAGAATACATTCCAACTTGATCAGGGTGATCAAGGTGTACAAATTGTGGGTATCTGGGGCATGGGTGGTTTGGGTAAGACCACGCTTGCCAAAAGATTATACAATAAAAGATCAACATCCATGGAGAGGTCTAGTTTTATTTTTGATATCAGAGAAGCCAAAGGCATGTTGTAGAAAAAACGGACTCAACTCCTCAAAGACCTTGGTGGGAATGAAATTATTTGACAGTATAGAGAAAGGTAAGGAAATTCTTTCCAAACATTTGAGGTCTTGTAGGGTGCTCATTGTTATGGATGATGTGGATCATGTAGATCAATTGGATGCTCTCATTCCTACAAAAGAT
Source organism: Sequoia sempervirens (assembly GCA_007258455.2). NCBI lineage: Eukaryota > Viridiplantae > Streptophyta > Pinopsida > Cupressales > Cupressaceae > Sequoia > Sequoia sempervirens. Next base: position 12,763 of record VDFB02115017.1, read on the forward strand.
AGTCTTGGAAGAGGTAGTCTCATCATTGTGACAACATGGGAATGCCAAGTTCTTACATCTTGGTGCATATCCTCTATATATAAAATGAGAGCATTGGATCTATGTAATGCCAAACAACTTTTTTGTTGGCATGCTTTTCTACAACCCTCTCCCCTTGATGGATTTGAGGAGCTTGTTGAAAAGTTCTTAAAGGCTTGTCATGGATTGCCCCTGTCTCTCAAGGTATTTGGAGCACAACTATATGAGAATTCCAACAAAGAATCTTGGGAGTCTTTGCTTCATAGGATCTCAAGAATAATGCATGATGATATCAAAGAGAAGCTCAAAATAAGTTATGATGCCCTTGGTGATGAAGAGAAAGAGGCATTCCTTGATATTGCTTTTTTTTTTATTAGAGAAAAGAACAATTTGGCAATTGAAATCTAGGATGGATCAAGGTGGAGTGGTCTATACAGTTGGGAAAGGCTTCTAAATAAGTGTTTAGTTGAGCTGGACCATAGAAATTACATAAGAATGCATGGCCACTTAAGAGATCTGGGAAGAGAAATAGAAAATCAACATTCACCCTACCGACTCTAGTCATCTAAACAGATTACTAATATGGTCAACAAAGAAACTGAAGCAAGATTAATATTTTCCTTTACTATGTGAACAAACAATGAAGAAAAAAAACATCTTCTATCTAAGAATTTTAAATTGATCTTACAAGTTAAACAACTTTTTAGAAACGAAGTCTCACTATTCAATAAAACAACTTTTTAGAAAAGAAGTCTCACTATCCCTTTTTGAAATCAAATTGACTTAACAACTTGCCTATTTATTTATTGTTTGTTTGAACAGCCAATGAATTCATTTCAATTTTTATTTTTATTTTTATTTTCAAAAAGGAAATTTCATTTGAGGAATTTTCAATGTGCCAATTGGAATACAAAAACGGAGGTCATATGGTGTATGGTTGTCTGCATTTCGTGGTTGTTTCTCGCAAGAGGAATTCACACTTAATATAAGTGGAAGAATTTTATTGCCCGCACCCTCTTTAGTTGGACTAAAGCTTTTGGTGTTTAGAGGACATTGTTCTAAAGAAGTAATACTGAAGTACTAAGAGAGCTACTTTGGCTGCGCTAGTCCAATATTGGGCAGAGAAATCTTCCGATACGACTTTCATTGAAAAATTTGAGGGTTTTACAGCTATATGAAGAACCACGATATGAAGGCCACCCACACTTAGATTGGGATAGTCACTCAGAAAAGTTATGGAAGGCTAAGAGTGACGTAAGTAGTCTTCCGTTTCCACTCTATTAAATTTATATTTCAATTTATTTAATAATTACAGTACGTTTTACGTTTGTCTTGTTTAAAATGTCCGACAGGCTCCCGTGCAGTTAAGAGAGATGGTTGTTTGTGATTGCCATAGATTCCGACATTTTCCAAACTCAATAGGGTGTCTCCGTGAGTTGAAAAATATAGTAATAAGAAACAATAAGAATATGAGGACTCTGCCAGAAGAATTTTGTGGTCTGCAAGTGTTGGAGCACCTCAAATTAGTGGGTCATAGAAAGCTATCATCACTACCCAACAGATTTTGTGATTTGAAAAATCTGCGGTATCTAAATTTGTCCCGGTGTCGAAGGTTGATGAGTTTACCAGTTTCTTTTAAGAACTTGATGCTCCTGCAATATCTCGATTTAATCGGGTGTAATGAACTCATGCTCAGATCAGATGATTTTGAAAACATTACAAAGTTGGAGTTTTTGGGCCTTAAATTTTGTAGTCAATTGGAAGAGTTTCCTCGTCACATCACAAATCAGGTTTCCTTGAGAAAACTCTATTTAGTTGACCCAGACACTTATCCAGATCTGATTCATCACAGTCTTCTAAGTAGTCTAGCAAAGATTAAGATAGGAA